>VZSF01001885.1:421323-647767 GCA_013398295.1 Chionis minor
CCAGCACTTCGTGGAGAAAGTCGTCTTTCACCTGCACGAGAGCTTCCCCAGGCCGAAAAGAGGTAGGCAGGGCCCGCCGCGGGCCGCGCCGCCGGGACCGGCGTCCCGACCCCGCCGACGGGGGGGGCCGGCAGCGGCGCCTCCCCGCGCCATTCCCATCCCCGGCTGAGCGCTTCCCACCCGGCGCGGAGCGGGCGCAGCTGACGGGTCTGCGCCGGTCTCCGCGGAGAACAAAAGCGGCCGTCAGTGCGGCGGTGGGCTGCCGGCGGCCCTTCTCCCGCCCGCCCTGGGGCTGCCCGGGGGGGCGGCGTGGTGGGTGTGCTCCTCCTTCCTGCCCCTTCCCCTCTCCCTCCCGCGCTCGCTGCCGGGGCCATCTCCACTCGCCGCCGGCCGTGGGTCGGGATCCCGGCGCCTGCCGGTCTCTGGCTGGTCGGTGGCGCAGGGCTGGCTTCTCTCTCGGGGCAGGTCTGCGCCGCAGGCTGCGCCCACGCGTTGCTTCTGGCTGGCCCTGCGCTCTCCCGGCGGGCTGCCTGTCCGACTGGCACGGGGATGCCTGGAAATGTGTTCCTGCTCCGAGTTGGGTACTTGCGTTGGGACACCACCATCACCCCCCAAAAGGGCTTTGCTTTCCGCTTAGTTCTCTGCTTTATCGTCAGGGCTTCAGCCTTTTCGGAGTACGACTTTTGTTTTCATGTCTGATTCCTGAGCAGTTACTGTCCCGATTGTTGCAGTTGGGTTTTGTTAGAGGTAACGGTACAATTAAAAGGAGCGATCAGGTTTATGTATGCAGACGCAGTGTTTAGTAGTTATCTTTTGTTTGATCTGTAATCTTTATTGGCATCTAGAACCCCGGGAGTTCCTTAGGACAATATAATCATAAATCCTGCCTGTTTAGAGCTAGGTGAGGAAAAACTGAATGTTCAGGGAGCAAAACCTAGGAAATTTTTTGGTGTTGAGATTACCTTCCCACAGAAAGAGCTTTTTTAAAAACATGTATTTTGAATTAGTGTTTCTCAGTTTGAAGATACTAAGTGGTGACTTTTTTACACTAATTATTGTGGTTCTTCTAGAATATTTTCCTTCCCTTAAGCAATGGAGTGTAAGGATTGCGGTATTTCAACTGCTGAGATAATTTTCTAATGCATAAGCTATTAATTCCCTTTTCTTATCATAGAGTTAATAAATTTTAAATCTGCTGCAAACCAGCGCAGTACTACACAAACAGTTATACATGGATCATATGTAATACTGCAGTATTTCTGATTATTTAAATTGCCCAGATTGCACTGTGGAGTTTTCCTCCTGCTTCCTTCTATTGTACAGAAAAACATGACTTTAAGGCAATCTACATAGTTTGGCAGAGAGGCGTCTGAAAACGGGTCCGAGTAGCCTAAATAGGTGAGATAGCATTATCTGTTTTCAGTGAATTACATGATGTGTTGAAATCGGTGGTAGAAAGTACATTTGATACTTTGAAGCTTTGTCTGCATAGGGGGTGTTCGTGATGCTCTCTACTTTTATTATCTATGCTTGCTTTATTTACTCCGTGTTGTCTGGCCTCGGGGAATGTGCAGCCCAGACCTGGGGGTTGGTTACTAGGTGTGATGTGGAGCTTGCTAATAAGAATTATCTTTTTGGACTTTGGCAAGTAGAAGATGCGTAGTTTGCTACTGGGAATGCTTTGTGTCTCCAGCTGCTGAGTTTAGTTAGGCAGTCATTTAAGCCATTGTTTTAAAGTGTTTATTTTGGGGTTTTATTTGTATGCATCATTTTCATGATGTGGCAACTGCTGGGAAAGATGCCAGCTTATATAGCCAGGGAGGGGACATGTCATACTGTGATTGCACATGACTTGGATTGTAGGAGAACATTGCAGCCGCTCTCATCCAGCAGAGCGAAAGCTCAGATGGAGAGAACTCCGTTCACTTCTGGGCTTTGCTTAGCCTCCTAAAACTACAGCAATGAACAAAAAATAGATGCTGAAGACATTTCAGGCCCCTGAAATTGAAAGATGAGCACTGTGCTGCCAAGAGTGATCCATGTATGAATTACCTAGTATGTTTTCTGCTGTACAAAAGTGTTTAAAAGAGTGGTGGTGATTGATGTGTGCCTTGTAAATGGGAGCATTTTGTTTGTCTTCCTAATTTACAAATACGATTACATTTTTTGAGAAATGTTCTAGGTTTTCTCGGCTGTGTAAATTAGTGCTATTGGTTTGATGTGACCTCAGGTGGCCTTTCAGGGTGGTATCTTAAATGTTGCATGTTGGGAATGATATGCTTGCTTGTAGTGCTGGTCAAACTACCTGTTTTCCATCACTTCCTCTGAAGTAACATACTTTATTATTTTAGTGTAAGATAACTTACCACTTGTAGATATTTGGTCAATTCTCAAACTAATCCTGAGCCATGGTTTAGCAAGCTGAAGTAGGGCTGCAATGTGAATCACAAGCAAGTACTAGTATACTGGCTATCTGTAATAACACTTAGCTCTCTGGTAAGTGATCTTTCAAGTCTGGCTTCATGCTGTGAATGGCTGCTCTGACATGTGTGCTTGCTAGGAGAAGTTTTAATTCATTAAGTCTACCTGTAGAGCTCATGAATCTCTTTGAAAATAATAAATGGACAGGCTATCGTAGGTGTTATTAGCTCATAATATGTTTCTCTTGCTAGATGACTTTTTATTAGCGGCACGGTCATTCCAAACATCAAGGCGGGTGGGGGGGGGGGGCAAGGGAGATGGGTTATTTTCAGTGCATTTGCTTTGCATGTTTACGAGAATAGCTGGATAAACTGTCCGTTTGCCGGATACAGCTCTGGCTTTGCTTATCTATTCTGGCTATGCTAGGGATTTTGAAAATACTAGAGGTCGGTGCAGAGTTTGCAAAGGTGTGTCCAAGTGTTTGCTCTACTCATAGTTGCTGCAGAGCAAGCAGAGTCCTGTACTGTGAAGTTGCATCAGTTTTAAGGTGGAAACACAACTAGGAACAGTGGTGAGTTGGTGGAGTGCAGAGCAGGTTGTTTTGTGTGTGTGGATAGGATGGGAAGGTGATGGTGACTAACAGGATACAGAGTATAGAGAAGCTACAGTGACCTAATAAACTAGTCTCCTTCACCTTTCACTGTGTCTTGCCTTAAAAACTTGAGCTTGGCAGCGATTTTATTGTTTTCCGTTTCCCTTATGGTGACTGAGTGCTGCAGTTTATCCTTGTACGGTAGAGCATACAGGCATTTGCACTCACTGGTTCCCTGTACCTACTCGCATTTAATGGCCTGCTTGTGCCATCTGACTTCCACAAGTAGTTTCATTGGTGAGGGGGCTACAGGACTGCTTACCAGGTTAAAGAAAGTAGACTCATGCCCAGACTAGTTTTTGAGTACAGTTTTGGCAAGACAAAAGCTCTTTGAAATTGTCATGCAATTATAAATACTACTGTGTTCAAATATTGTCTCTTCTGTGATGCTGATGTAAATTGGTTAAGACACGTAGAATTTCTGAGATTCTAGCGTTATTTTAAAGCACATGTTACTTACCTGTCATAATTTGGGTGAGGAAAATAGTGCAATGTGTAGAAATCCAATATTTTATAGCAAGTCTGTGGAACAAGTTTGTCACCAGCTTATGGCTAGTTTTGATCTGCTGCAGTACTGCCTCCTAAAGAGGAGCAGTTGCTCTTATCTGATAATGTTTCATTTCTTTGGGGGTGAAGCAATGTAGAAATATTTTCTTCCTCTTCCTACCTAATGAACATTGGTACTCTGCAACAGTAGTCCAACTTACTATTTATCTTTTGGTGTTTCAGTTGGATAAGGAAACACATCTGTTATACAAACAATCAACAGTCATTGAAATATAAGTACATGTCAAAAACTACTTGGAACTAGTGTGGACTGAGTGGTTAAGTTTCTATTAATTAGTGGTGCATTCTGAAAAACTATGTTTTTAACAAAAAAAGAGGTAGGCTAACATTTCTGTGCTAATAACTTAGTCAATATGAAAATAGCAGTTTGGACTCCATAATGTTGTAACTTACAAAGTACGAGGTGCAGCTTTCCGGTGTGGAGCTGAGAGGAACAATGCTTATTGCATCTCGGAGTTCAAAAGTCTTACAATGGTATGGCAAAGTGATGGAAGTTGAACTGCTTGTTATTGTGCTACAGGATGGACCAAACTGTAACATTCTTCTAGAAAATCCACATTTCAGTATTGGTTGTTTTTGTTAAGGTTGTCCCTTAGTGCAGAATTTAGTTTTGAAATAGACTTAGCTACTGTAAAAGGTGTGGATGATTTCTTCCTACTAAACACATTCTTTCTCTCAAATGGAAGCTTTTCCAGTTTTGTTTGCACAACTCAACTAGGTAATATTTCTGAATAGCCTTCCTTAGAAAAGTTACAAAATCTCCTCTTCTGAATCCACTGTGTTATAGGAGGTGAGTAAAGAGGAAGAAACTCTAAAAGATGAGCCCCTATTATTGCAGGCATTTTTTAAATTCTTGATTTGGTTTTTTAAAGTAACTTGGTCCCTGAGGCCACAGTATTTTGGGCCACGGCAAGGGAAGAATCTTTTGGCATGGGAAGCGTGGTGTGAAGGGCAGTGGTGGTGTGGGGTGTGCTCTTCCTGGCGGAAGGGGCTGCTCTGTGAGCCCTTGCAAGCCCTCGAGCTGACTTCAGCTGTGGCATGTCACAGCGCGTGGTGACACACGCGGTGCGGGCAGCACCTGCTTCTGTCTCTTCCACCCTTGGTGCACAGCAGAAACTGCATTAGAGCATCCTTCAGTTTGCTTGTAAGCTCTTCTTGGGAAAACATATCTGTAGATAAACCGTAATACAGGATGCAGAATTTCATTTACAAAAGATAAATGTCTTTTTGATTTTAAAAAAAAAAAAGCACAGCACAAATCTCATGGCTTTTTTTTATGCCCTGTACGCTGCCCTGAAATGGGAAAAAAAAAAAGCCAACCAAATTCTGCTCCTGTGCGTTTGGATTAATTTTACAAAACCTGAACTAAGTTGACTGCAACAATTAATCAACTTGTGATGGGCAGGTTGGTGCAGTTTCAATATGTGGATAGGCTCATCCGTGGAGATGTTTTGGTCTGCTGCTTTAAATGAATGTTTAATTTAGACAAAATTTTTTACAGTGACAGCTTAATCCTCTTGTGAAAGCATATCTCACACTATATTTTAAAGTCTCTAGTGATCTGTATTTTGGCTGTAAAAATGCTTCATAAAGCTCCCTAAAAGTATTTATTGATAATATGCTGTCCAAGAAAATCAATGAAGTGTCTTAGAATGAACTTTGATTAGAAAAAATGATGCAATTTTCTTCTGGTTATTTTAGGATTTTTTTTTGCTTTTTTAAAATTTGCTTTTCAAATACTTTACTATGTAAGGAGGCATGTTAGCAGGAGGGAAGAGAAAGGAGATCCTTAATCTTCCTCCCTTTTCTAGTCCCATTTTATGAATGCGTTGACCACAATGCAAGTGCTGCTGCTGTTAATAGCTTGCATGTTGTCTTGTAAAATTGTGGAGAAAATGACCACAGTATTATTGCAGTCACTGCTCCTGCTTAATTCTTTTTTTTTGTTGTTGATCTTTAAATACTAATTGTAAAATATATTAGTCTCTCCCTGCTCCGTGTAAAGTCAGTGAGAGACTTAACACTCTATTAATTTTAGTAAATTGAGTGGCCGAACAGTAGGGACCCACAAGCACATTCTTACCAGATGACTTGAGTTTTCCCTTTGTACCAGCTAGCACAGGCAGATGGTCAAGATCAATAAACAGGCATTCAGTTTGCTGGATATTTTAGTAGGATGTTTAGCTACACTTGTAAGAACCTAGGTTAATTGTAGGTCTGTCTTGTTTTGGTTTTTTTCTCCTCTTAACTTTTGCCTAAGCCTGACCCTCTAGGTATGATAGTCCTGGCAATTTTTTTGCATCAGTCTTACAGATGCAGGTTGGCTACTGTACCCTTTTAGGGCAGGTGTTGCTGTTTTAGTTGAAAAATGTTTGTGTTGCTGTCCATGGATTTGCTCATCAGTGGATTTCTGCTGTGGCCAAATGAAACTTCTGATGTCTAGTGAAGAATTTGTTTGTTTAACAGGAAAATCTTGAGGCTTAATGTTGCTACTACTTTAATGAGAGGCTGAATAGCTTTGAGAGGATGTATGCGTTCTCAAGTGCACTTTTTAATTCAGCCCAGCACAAATCAAAAGGGCATTTTACAGCTTTCTTTTTCAAAGAGAGGGAGAAGAGTTTGACTATAGGGAAGCCATAGGGTTTCATCTGTACGTGAGTGCCATCAGTAAATAACCGGTGGATTTGATGGTAAGATGCTACCTGTATAGGAAAACCTGTTTCTAATAAATAATTTCCCCTCCCTCATATGTCTCTAGAAATGTTCACATTCAATGTCAATTCCTATGCTTTGTTTAGGAGTATACAGTGTAATAAAGGCTCGATTCCTCAACTGGGCAGTATATGGCTGTATTACGATTATACAAATCTGATGAGCCCTCTTCATCAAGAAGTGGTTTGCTGTCCGCAAAGACTTGCATTGCGTTCAATTCAAAGTTAAATGAAGTATGACTGGGCTCTTGGGCTTGCTCAGGGTACCTAGTACTGTCTGTAGTACCTCTGCGTGACAAGACATGTGAGTAACAAGGCTGCTACATCTTCCAGTGTCACAAACTTAAAGTTTTTCAAGTTTACTTGCACATTTTTTTGAGTGGTTTAATTGTGTGGTTGGTGGGTTCAGCGTGTGCTCTTTTTCATTCTCCTGCTTGGTGTGTCTGGTTTTAGCTAGATTTCCTCCCCCTGCCAGCATGTTTCTGCAAAGGCAAATATGAATTTTTGTCAGAACTGCCAGTCAGTTCTGACTCCCACTTCTTAACTCCTACAAGGTGAACCTAGGTTATATATTTCAGACAAAGTTAACTTTGAATAGTGTCTAATTGCTCATACAGTATTTTTTGTGTTAAGAAGCTATGGTTACATCTTTCTAAAGCTACGATATTAATACTCTGTGATTGTAAGTCTAGATTTTTCAATGGTAGGAAATGCAATGTAGTTTCAGGGCTACTGTACACAAGGTTTTTGGATAGCTATAAAACACTTGAAGTACAGAAAACCAGATTGTTGTGTGTAAGATCAGCTCTATTCTTTAGTAAGAAGAGGGAGAAGATACCTCAAAATGTTTAAATCAATAGACAGTTAAATTTGTTAGCGTTTATTTGAGAAAATGCAAACAGCTGGGTTGTTTGCCACTTACTCTGTTTACTTCTGTGCAGGTTTTATCCTTAGAAAAACAGATAGTGTAAGAAAGCTTTAAACCACATACTTACTGTTAGACAATCTGAACTGCAGGTGTAAGTATGTTTGTTAGATTTTTCAGTGCTATATTAGTAGGCTGTCAAATCTTGGAAGATTGGATTTGTGTTATTTTTTTTGTGGTACTGTTCAAGGTATGAAGTCTGTTCTAACAATGCTGTGCAGTATGGTTAGGGTTGTTTTTTTGGTGTGTTGAATTTAGTGGGGCTTTTGTGGTTGTTTTTTTTTTCTTAATTCAGGTTGTGGGGAGAAATGTTGGAGAGAGTTATTCAGTCCTTTGTTCTGGTAGAATCTGTGGAAAAGACTGACAGCTTGATAGTTGCAGCCTGTAAAGCCTGTTGATAATGGTTGCGACAGGTGGGGAAAACACAGATTAAATTATAACTGTGCTAAGAATTAAAAGTAACTTAAGAATTAAGTTGGTAGGCTGTTGCAGTTTGATTAAATTATTTTTTTATGAGATTCTTATGATGGACATATGCACTTTTTAAACCAGCAGAATTTAATTCTTGTGTGATCATTCTGTTTCTTCCTTTCCTGATAGCGATTGATAGGCATATATGAAACAAAGGAACAGTCAAATTCTAGCACTTCTATACATTTGTGTAAAAATTACGGTTTTTCATCTTGTCATAAACCACTTTGCTTCTAATTGAAAATGTTTGCTTTTTGTGTGACTGCTGGCTTTTTGCTCTGCTTTCTAGTACAGAAAGGGGAGGAAGAATGGACTGGTATTTCATATATTTGTATGCTTACTTAAATCTCTGTGTGGGAATTTATTTTAAAATTAAATGTATTTATACTGCCTACTACTAAAGGATACAGCTAAAATAACAGTTTTTTGCAATGTGGAAAATAACTTAAACCACAGCATACTGCTGGGTAAAACCTGTTGTTCAGTATCTGCTAAAAAAAAATTAAAATTGTTAACTTCTTTCTGGGGCGCCATTTATTTACGCAGTATTAGTGCATGAGACTGTTACTACCTGGCAGTCAGTCATTGGAGAGTATCTCATCGGTGTCCTTGTGATGGTGCTCCTAGGCAGAACATCAGTGTTTGGCTCCCTCGCTTTCCAGCTCCGGGCTGTATCATGTGGTTAACCCTGGGCCGAGCTCCTGCACTGGCTCTGGCTCTCTTGAGGAGTTCAGGTGTGTTTTCTTTGAGCTCCCCGAATGAGCCCTGCAGTGCTGGATGAGTTTGATTTTTTTTTTTTTTTTAAATCTTTGGCACATTATGGTGACAGAGGTCTCAACAGCTGTAATGTCATGTAAATAATAAATCAAATCGCATTTCTTTTAAATACAGTTCAGACTTAGCCATTGATGCATATGAATTGCCTTTATATGGCTTCAGTAATTTGTCCATAATTCTACCTAAAAACACATGCCTGTACAGTAGGATGTGTACATTTTTCATATGGAAACTTGCTTATGAGGTTAAATAACAAGATAGGTATTTCCGTTTTCAGATGGTTATGCTGGCAGAGCTTGTAGTGCAAACTGCATTATTATACATAACAAAAAAAGCAGAGCTGAACAATAAATGTGACGTGGACTGATTTTTGCTGGTTACTGTTAGTGTACTGAGTGGTTTGTAGTAATTAGACTTACTTATTTACTATTTGTGTTTGTTCTGAAGCAAAAACTCCACCTGACTCAATGAGACATTAATTGTTTTCCTTATGCTAGATAGAAGTGATGTGGACATAACTTGCATGTTGAAACAAGGACTGACAGACAAGGTGTTCTGCACTTGTGGGCTTGTAAGGGAAATCGAGGACTTTCTTTGTATACTTAGAGGGAGACATTATTTTACCTTTCATGTGCTGACTTTAAAGGGCAAATGATTCAGAAAGGGATAATGCTGAGTTCAGTTGAGACAGAACTACTTGATATAGTGGGCTGGAGGCCAGCAACTGTGGTGTTTTCTATCATGTGCAGGGGGGCAAAAAGGGCAGGCCCAAAAATGTTCATTGTTACTCAGAGCATACTTTCCGGTAGTAGAGGACAGAAGTTTTCTTGAGGCGTTTCAATAATAAGCATCAATTCCTCTTGCGATCCTTTACCAGGCTCTATAATTAACAGCAAAAAGTACTTGCACGTTTCATCTTACATAATGTAAATTCCAACTGAATATTTTATTCAAGCACATAGTAAAACAATTTACAGAACAACTGTTTGCAAGTCATCACAGCATTAACATAATGCTTTACTGAAAAGCAGGTGAGAAGTGGATTAAACTTGAAGTCTTGTGTGCTCTGTGAACATGGAGATGCACAGGTCTGGCATAATATTCAAGGGAAGGTTTTCTAACTAACATACTGTCTGATTTTTTTTTTTAGAGTTTTTTGTTTCTTTAGGTTTTTTTTTTCTTTTGCTTATCCAGCCTGGGTACACACTGTATTTCTGGGCATGCTTCGTGTTAAATCAGAACGATTTAATATTACTGTAAGGAAAGGCAAAACTGCCTGAAAGAATAAAGTGTATCAAAATGTGGACAGCCAGATTAGTGGGACAGAAATCAGTCTCAGGTCTGTTTCTCTGAAAAGATCTTAATGAAAATGACTTTGTTAGAACTATTTCAAAGTATTTCTTCAAATATCCCTAAACATACAAAGCTGAAGAGCTTTCACTTTTAAAAGGACAGCATACCCTTGCAATATTTTTTTGAGCCCGTGTTTTGTCTCTGTGAGAAGGTAAACTCCTACTTAGGGAAATAAGTAGACACTAATAAGCACAGTTTTGTTCTTTTTAGCCAGACCCAATGCCCAACCTGTACCAACCAATATCCAGGTTCTTCATTTGGTTTTGATGCTGCTACTGTTAAGGTTATACATCTTAGAACTGCAAAGGTCTGCTCACATCTGTGATACAATTCCTGTACTGTTGAGACTGTAAAGCCTTTTCACACTCCATTTGGTATTTCTTTGTCTGGCTGTTACTAACTTGTCTAAAGTGTCTTTTAAGTGTTTGGTTTCTGTGAGTCTGAGTATTGTAAATGCTCCCATTTTTATCTAGCAAATGTTCCAGAACAGAAGGTCCAAATTTTTGAAGTTGGTGAGGCTTCTTTTGCCCTTTCAGGTCAAGCCAGGTTTTAGCCCAATTCTGCAGAATATTGCTGTAATGTATTCTCAACGAAAAGTATTTTTATCTGTAACATAGTCTATTCAGTAATTCATTACAGTCAGGTTAATAGAAGCAGCAATATTGTAATACAGTTGCACATCCCTATTACTGGAAGCATAGGGATACTTTAGGAAGCTGATCTTCTCAGACTATAATTTTTTTTTTTTGGTGATTGGTCTTAACATGAGAACCAGTGTAGTCCCTTGCTTAATAAAAGGGCAAGTAGAATGCATAGATGTATTTCCTGTCTTGTGGTCTTAGCTTCTTCTGTCTCCTTTGCGTAAGTACGGGGAAGTAGCAGCTTTTTGATGAGTCTGTATTTACCTAAGCATCCTTTCTCATAGGGATATTGGCTTTTATTATTCTTTAGCGCTATCCTCTCTGTAATGCTTCCCTAGATACTTTTTTTTTTTAAATAAAAGAAACTACTCACAGCTGACTCTTGCAAGTACTGTAAGGCATTCGTGTGTAAATTACTGTGAAGCAACACCATCCAAGTTCTCTGGGTGCCTTTGGCAGCCTTGTGCAAACACACCAAGGCCGCCCTTGAACCTAAATCAAATAAGGTAGCCCAGCAACAGTGAAACACTTCAGTTTGCTTCTGCAGGCACTGCTGTGCCATCCTAACACTGCTCTTCCAGTGGGTGGCTGGGCACACTGCAAGATAGCCTGTCTGTCCTGTCCGTAACGCAGTAGAGGTGATAATGAAAAAGGCTCTCCTGTACAGCGGTGCCCTGAAGTAGAACCTGCTTCACTGCTGAGGTGAGTCCCAGATGGCTCCAGGAGAGCAGCAGTGACCTGTGGTCTTTAAGCTGGACCTGGTCGGGCAGTTGTTCTGTGTAAATCCAGTTACTGCGCTTCTGTAGCTCAAACCTGATAGGGGCAATGACCAAATTATTGTAAAGGAAGGGTAAACTTCAGAAACCCACCACAGTCAAAACCACATAGGTGCATGTGCACACGCATACACTTTTTACAAATACTGAATGTTTTGTAGACATGGAACAGTGGTTTTGAGTGGATTCTGTAGCTATCTGTTATTTTAAGTTGAGGTGGTATGTTGCTCCTACTGTGCTTAAATGCCTGTGCTTTAGAAAACTGAAAGTATCTGTTCGATGTCGCACTTTATCACAGGCTGTTTGTAAAATGTTAGTCATCAATTATTTTAGTATTTGCTTCAGGCTTTATTGTTAAATGTTGAGTGATCCTACACTGGAAGGTTTATTTTTCAGCTACAAAATTCTTTCCAAACAAACTAAACATCTCCATTGAGTATACATGAGAATAAAAGTTAATATTTGACAAAAATAAGGCTGTCAAACCGTGAATGATTTTTGTTTTTATTATCCTTTCTTATTGCCTGGAAACTAAATAGGAACAAAGTGGTTTCTATGAAGCAGATCTACATTAGGTTACTTGCTTGGATTTTTGATATAATAAAGGCAAAGTTAAGCAACTACTGCAGAACTTGTAGGGTTTGTAACAAAAGTTTAGTTGTATTAGTCTACTAATATTAGTCTGTAGGGATACTTCCTTACATTTGTCTTAATGCCTGAACTGCAATTTTGCAGGAGTTCAAATGCTAATAAACTACTTGTAGATTGGCATTTTAAGTGTACAGCCAAAATTATCTATGCTTGCTTCAGGTGCAATATTTAAATGGTTCTGGGTTTTTTTTGTGTGTGTTTGAGTAGCTTAAATCTGGGAGGTTGTCAATCTGTGTGTCTAGACAATGGAAAATTTTACTTTTTGGTTTCAGTTTCTTCCTTTATGGTCTGTCCTGAAGTCTAGATAAGAGTAATTTCTTGATTAAAATCTAAAGTAACCCTGGCTTGAATAAATTTTTAATGATGCATTTGATGTGTGAATATTAAGCTATATAGCTAGCATGCAGTCTGTAAATGTGTTTATATGTATCGTAGTTTCAGAGACATAAGAACTTTTTCCCCTTCAAAAAAAAAAAAAGTTAGGGGTTGGAAGGGACCTCTGGAGATCCTCTAGTACAACCCCCCTGCCAGAGCAGGTCCACCTACAGCAGGTTGCACAGGATGGGGTCCAGGTGGGTTTTGAATGTCTCCAGAGTCAGAGACTCCACCACCTCTCTGGGCAGCCTGTTCCAGTGCTCTGCCACCCTCAGAGTAAATGTTTTGATGAAACTCCCTATATTCGAGTTTGTGCCCATTACCTTTTGTCCTATCCCTGGGCACCACTGAAAAAAGACTGGCCCCCTCCTCCTGGCACCCTCCCTTTAAGTATTTGTAAGCATTGATGAGATCCCCCCTCAGTCTTCTCTTCTCCAGACTAAAAAGACCCAACTCCCTCAGCCTTTCCTCATAAGAAAGATGCTCCAGCCTCCTAATCATCTTTGTAGCCCTTCGCTGCACCCTCTCCAGCAGTTCCCTGTCCTTCTTAAACTGGGGAGCCCAGAACTGGACACAGTACTCCAGATGTGGTCTCACCAGGGCAGAGTAGAGGGGGAGGATGACCTCCCTCCACCTGCTTGCCACACTCCTTTTGATGTACCCCAGGATGCCACTGGCCTTCTTGGCCACAAGGGCACATTGCTGGCTCATGGTCATCCTGTTGTCCACCAGGACTCCCAGGTCCCTCTCTGCAGACCTGCTTTCCAGCAGGTCAGGCCCAACCTGTACTGGTGCATGGGGTTGTTCCTCCCCAGCTGCAGGACCTTACACTTGTCTTTGTTTCGTAAGGTTTTTCCCTGCCCAACTCTCCAGCCTGTCCGGGTTATGCTGAATGGCACCTCGGCCTTCCAGGGTGTCAGTCACCCTTCCCAGCTTCGTGTCATCAACTTTCTGATGGTACACTCTGTCCCTTCATCCAGGTCATTGATGAACACACTGAACAGGACTGGACCCAGCACTGACCCCTGAGGAACACCACTTGTTACAGGCCTCCAACTAGACTCTGCCTCACTGATCACAACCCTCTGAAACCCTCTGAGACCTACCTGATAACCAGTTTTCGATCCACCCCGCTGTCCGTTCATCCAACCCACACTTCCTAAGCTTACCTATGAGGATGCTGTGGGAGATGGTGTTGATAGCCTTGCTGAAGTCAAGGTAGACAACATCCACTGCCCTCCCTTCATCTATCCGTACAGTCATGCCATCGTAGAAGGCTATCAGATTAGTCAGACATGACTTCCCCTTGGTCAATCCATGTTGGCTACTTCTGATAACCTTCTTTTCCTCCAGATGCTTGGAGATGAGGCCCAGAATGAGCTGTTCCATCATCTTTCCAGGGATAGAGGTGAGGCTAATCACTAACAATAAGTGATTTTTGGAATCTAATGCAGTGGTTAGATCAGTGTTTTTTGCCTTGAGGCTTTGGTCCCTTAATCTAAAGTCAGAAAACTTCCGTAACATCCTTCACGTGAAAATAAAACTGGTCAATAAAAGAGAACTGGCATCTGTATCTTTGTGTGAAAAACACCAAAGCAAATTACGGGTGGTTACGACCAGTGTGTAGTCAAGTCAGTGAAGATAATGCTTCTTCCTCCTGCTCTCCCTAGAGGATTGTTTTCTTTCGTATATTTTATGCAGCCTATTGTACTGTACATCAATCTTATATAACTGGCCTCTGAACCATTTCTGTAATAGTTTTCACAAAGTCAGTGTGGGGGCCCAACAATTTAACTGAAAATTGGGGATATAGTTAATACAAAATGCCTTCCAACCATAGCCACCTTGTGGATTAAAAGCGGTTTTGTAACTTTTCCTGGCCAAAGTTAAGAATAGGGAACTTCATAAAAAGTATGCAAAATCCGACACGATCATGAGAAGTGTGTTTCTTCAACAGTGCCACAAAAGAATGGTGGAGGGGCGGGTTTCAGGAAAAGACATTATTTAACGGTAACTCTTCCTTTTTTGATTTTTTCATTTTATTGACTGATTTTTTTTCCTTCTAGAGATCACCAGATTGATGCCTGTCTTCAAAAGGAAGGATTTAAACTTAATTTCCACTGGGTTTTTTTAGGATTATGTTAATTTTAATGGAGCACCTCTAGAATGCATTCTGTGGTGAGAAATGTGACGTGTGGACATGCGCCTCATCTATACAAATGGTAACTCTAGGGAGTCCATAATTCTAATTTAATATTGACTCTGTGTTTATTTAAGTTTGTGTGTGCCTGCCCACAGTAGGAATGACTGGCAGAATTTTTTTAGCCTTCCACCAGAAAGCAGCAGGCACTTAAAATAAACAAAGAGTTCAGCAGTGTTCTGGATTTTTTTTTTGTGTCTTTCAACCAATGCAAATGATACTAGTCTAATAATGTTTTCCTTGGCCAACATGGAAGTTTCTCTCATGGAAAGAAATATAGTCATGAGTCTTCAACTTATTCAGTTTTGTTTCTCTTAAATTCCGGGTCACCTAAGAGGCAAAAGCATTGCTGGTGTTATTTAAAGGGGTTATAGTGTTGTCCCCTTGCCTCTTTCAGAGGTGTTTCATGGATATTAGAAACTATGTTGGTACGGCAAGAACTCGATCCCCCTGCTTACATGAGGGGAGGACTAGTTCATAACAAAAATTAACACAAGGATAAAATATAGCTGTATAAATCCTGGGGTACCTGTGATAGTTGACGTTCAATGTAGTTGTAATTTATTACTGGCGGTATCAGTGCCTTAAAGGGAAAGATAATATCCCTCCTGCTTCTGCATGCTTAAGCAGATTCACCATTTCCCTTTACTGTTTATGATTATTTCCCACCCCCTTCTTTGCCATCCATACAAGAAGGGGTGAGATCTGAATGCTTAAGCAGGAAAATGTGCTTCGCAACTTACAATAAGTATTGGGGAATCAGAGGCAGATACAGTATGGTCCCTGCCTACTTTTTCAAGCTGCCTGTATCACTGCCTTCTGTGAGGCAGTGTGGATTTAAACTGTTGCTGTATCCTATCTGTTCGTGTTTGTTGCAAGTCACTTTCCTTTCAAACATAATCATCCCAGTGGGAAGATTTTGGTGTGTTTGTGTTTGCATGTGTGAGAACTGAAATGCTTTATTTTCCCTCTGTGTCTTCTGGAAATTAGATTTTTAGCATTACCCTGAGATGGCTTTGAAGCCCTACAGGCAAGCTGGGATATCAAAGGGCTACAGGAATTCAGCCATAATTGTTTTATGGCTTGCCAGAAATCAGGCCTATTTGTATAGGTAGCATAGAAAATAGCTGTGATTTAACAATTTGGTGCCATTTATATCCACCATAAAAATAATAATAAAAAAAAGTTAAAGGGGTATTTTAGAAGCAGGAACTAAGCTGTAAATGCAAATTGCTTCTCCATTTTCTCAAAGGAACAAAAAGAACACAGAGTTTAGAAAGTTTTTTACTGAAGCAAAGTTAACAAGGACCCTGTCTACTTTAAGCATATTTAGTACTGTACTTGCACATTTTTTGTTCCTGTAGTACGCGATCACATTGTGCAAAATGTACAAATTTAAAACGATCTAATTACTAATAAGTCAGAAGGAAAAAGTCATGCAAACTTATGCAGCAGCATGAGTAAGTAGTCCAAGTGACCTCAATTCTGGAAAATTGGAAATAGTTAATTTTTCTGTTGTGAGTACAAGTGTGGTGCTCTTGCTGTCTTCTGGAAGTCTTAGTGAAAGTTACTTGTCCAGGTACTGTTCATGACTGAACAGTTAAGTGTGTAGACCTGAAACTCCAGTAGGATACTTTCTCAGTTGCGTGGAGAAACCGTCTTGGAAAGGTGTTGGCAATGTGATTTGCAAACGAGGGGTTAGGAAGCACTGGATCCCCACAGGGGAGTTTTTGGGTGTTCTACTGTTATGCTCTTAGTTGGTTTCCAGCTTTCACATTCATCTGTTAAAAGATGGAAGAACCATTTCAAGATTTGTAGTTAAGCTTGTCATATAGATAGGGGGTTTTTTTCAGTAACTAAATCTTGCTTTGAAGACATAGCTATTTCTTCTCAGTTTATGGTGTTTGTTTGAATGTTGCCTCCAGACTTGAGTTGTCTTGCTAACATCTGTGATTTGGCCTGACTGGTAAGTATCTTCCCTCTTACAAAGCAATGCTCAAGTTTCAACGCTTGGGCTTCTTACTGAGCTAACAATGTCCTTGCTGGAAAGGATTGTTCAAAAGTAGCTGGTGAGGAATTACATTCTGTGAACTTTGTATGGCATTGAATACTTACCCATTTCCTTGTTGAAAAACTTTGCCAGAAATGTAAATAAACTGGTCCAAGATGAAGGCCAAGCAGCTGGTGACTGCTATGCAATGAGATGTGACCAGTTGCAAAACTTACTGTAGAACTTGGATTATAACGTGGTTGTCATTCAGACTGTGTCTTCAGAGGCTTAACACTTCAAGTAGCTTGGGTGCAACTTGGCAATGCAATTGATTGTTTGAGCAGTGTGTAGCTTAAGTTGATTTGTTTATCATCTCATTTACATTTTAAACTGATAACAAGTCTTTCAGTTGTGGAGCAATGAAAGATTGGAGACTTTAGATGTATCTCAAGAAGCTTTCAAACTTGCGACACTCTAAAGTCAACTTGGCATATGAAGAGGGACTTCTAGCTGTCCGTTTTAACAGCATGGCTATAGACATTTGACTTTCATCAAGTTCTTAGTAATAGGTATGTTTGAGATCTTATTTGCATCACGTGGTGAAATAGAATTCACTTAAAGGGTCATGTAGTTCATTGTGATTTGTAGGCATCTCTGACCTGTAGCAAGTGCACTGGAGAAGAGGAGTTGCATCTGCTGGTATCTTCTACTCTGTGTGCTCGTGTCGTCTTGCGTGGTTGCTGTTTTCCCCTCTTTCCTCTTTTTGTGAAGAGCGGCCAAGGAACTGTACACAGCGTGTGGTAGGTGAAGTGCCTTTGTGAATTTTCCTTTCTGTACTGTCCTCATTCTCAGCTTCTAAACCAGCAATTAAGTGGTATTTCTGTTTATCTCATTCTCTGTGTGCTAGCTGAGGAACCTAGAGGAGTCTGCTAGTATGTGTTATCCTGCAGTTTCACACGCAGTGTAGTTCTTGGTGAAGAAACTGAAGGGATTCCATTCTTATTGTGAGCTCTGAGTGCTTGGGAAGCTTTAAATGGTAGAGGGGCCTTACAAGAGGTCTTGTTTTTACCACTCCTTTTAACATACTGCTGGTATGTCATTATTTCTTGTGTGAATTTCATAGCAAAAACAAACACCATGCCTTTTAGACGTCTATAAAGCAAGATCTCTATCTGCAGAAAGTGGATTTGCAGCTTGTGAGTTTATCTACCAAGCTGAACTCCTGTATAGGGAATCTTACTTTGCCTTGATTAAGGCTGAAGGTAGGCTCTTCTGGAGTTGCTTAGCACCTTGCTTTAATAGTTTGTTCTCCTCTTCTTCTTTCTCAAGGACTGTTGTCCCAGTTGCTAGGTAACTATTTTTATTCTCAGAGCTCTGGTGAATACAACTTGATTCGCAGACAACAAATGACTTACTAGAGTGCAGTTAGGTAGTATGCCTTAATAGATCTGGGTGCAGCCTGCTGCCAAAATGGGTGGCTCGTCTCTCCTTCTGTCGGTGTGCTGCTGTGGTTTTCCATGTGACATTGCTGTGAGCTGGGCCAGCGCACTGATTCAATGGAAAACAACTTCTAAGCCTTTCCTACCGCTTTCGACTCTGAGAAGTTCATTTTCTCTTGGATCCCTGGACTGAACTGATTTGCTCTAGAGCTACGGAGTTATCCAGTGCAAAGCTGGAAAGGTGGGAATGCATGGCTAAGAGTGTGAGGAAAAAGTAAGACTTTTGCTGCCAGCTTGCAGACCTGTAAGATGAGATACTGTGTTAAACCAAAACACAACACGTCCTTAGTGTTCCTGAACACGTAGGTATTGCTTTGACACTGCTGCTGGTGTATTGTGGTCTTGGCTCTCACACTTGTGCCTTTGTACAAGAATCTTTAACTTGCTGTAGAACTCTCCTTACTGTCAGTAAATTTCAGTACTTGTAAGTGCTTTAGACTTTGCAGCATGTTTGGGAGGTACAGGATACTGCAGTATTAATTTTTAAGATCCAAAGGAAATCTCAGAATTGGGGAAAGGTTTGCATTCTATCTGACATAACATTATCTACCAACAGGGCACCATATAGATTTGTTAGAGGAGAATGAAGGGCAGTGAATTTCTTCTTTTTTTGAATGCTTGCAAAGTTACCAGTATGCAAGGCATGTGGTAGTACTCTGGGAAACTTCACTGCCCAACTGAGAGGTTTAAAGAGAAACTGTCTACAGTGGTCGTGCCGAAGCTAGGCTTACTCCTTCATATATCTGTGACTGATATCTGTGCAACTCTGTTCCTGCTTTTTATGTTCTAAGTACATCCTTGAATTTTTGCTTTTGGTTTTTGTTGGTTTGTTGTTGTAGCAGAGCATTTAAGTTGGCTAACTGGTTTCTTGACTGGTAATCTTAAACCCCCAAATAAATGAATCAAACTACTTCTTGGGTTCGGTATTTGCAGAGGAAGAGGGGAAGTGACCTGACAATGTCTTCCTTCTACAGTACTTGATCAAAATGAGCAAATGTTTTTACCTCTTGTCTCCAGAGACAAAACTTTCGTATGCTGGAGATGGATATTACTGCGGTTATAGTTGAGGATATGCTGCTTGCTTTGATGGCTGTTTTAAGAGCCTCTATGTGGCACAGTAGTAACAGTGTTCATCAGCTGAATGGCTTTCTGGTGATGGAGGGTACGCTGAGGTCTATCAGTCATGCGGGACCTGAGCTCTGCCTGCCTCACTCCAAGAATTCTCTCTGCTACAGGCTCATAACTCAGTAGGCTTTTATCACATTTTACGTACAACTTAATAGCACTGACTCAGGCTGCTTCTCGTGGTTTTGGCAGTTGTATACCAGCAGTACAACTTTAACACTCTCTACAGGGGAACTGATCCATATCGAAGCTGAACCAACTGTTCATTTTTCCTACAGAAATTCATAGCTTAGGAACAGTCCTGACTTTATAAAAGCAGTGCAAACTTATTTCAAATAGTGGGTATTTTTACTGATAACTTATTGCTTAACTTATACAATCACCCTGCATTTGGGCGAAATCTAAAGCTGAGAGGTTCTTAGGTGCTGCCAAGTCTTAAGCAAATTTGTTTGTTTGTTTCCTTTTACTGCAGAAGAGTATCTTCCAGATCCAAGAAAGCAAGACAAAGTTTTGGTCTTGAATCTGCAGGTTATAAAGAGGTAGTGCTGCTCCTGGTGCTTGTTACACAATGTCAGAGACATCAGATGACCCTTCAACAGCGTTGTCGCCAAGGAGCAGCATGGTTAGGAATCATGGTGTGTTTTTCAGGTTGCTGGCCATGGTAGGGCTGGGTGGGCTAGAGCACTGCAAACACTGTTGCTTCACATAAACAGGAAGACTCTTGTCAATTGCTTGGCAAAAGCTAAATATTCTTGTCAAATTGCAGAGCAGCAACTAGTTCCTACATTTGCTTCTGCATCTACCAGTTCAGAGGCCTCTTCAATGTTTCTTTCAATGCCTGCCTCACAATGCATGATTTGGTGCTTGTATAAGATAGTATTTTTGAAAAAAAAAAAAGTAGCCTTCTCTTAGTTGCTGTGATCTTTTAGATTACAAATTTTGTTGCCTCACTAGCAACAGAAGAAAAATCTTGACTTTGGTTGCTGAGGGTAGGCAGAAGTAGTGGAACTGCTTCCTGTTTTTAGGAAGGGCAGCTGTTATCTTCACTAAGTATTTGAAGAGGTAAAATAGTCTGCCGCCTTCTCCTTTTGCTCACTCCCAGGCTGTCAGGGTTCAGAAGACAGTATGTGACATCAGGATGGAGTTGAGCAATGAAGATTTCTGGCGACATCGGGATGGGGTTAATGTGCAAATCTGGAGTGCAGAGATGTTTCATTTAAGCAAGATGAGGTAGGAGAAAGCTTTTTAAATCACATGTCTAAAAGTTTCCCCATCAGAATGGTGGATTTGCTTATCTTGCATCCATAGTGATACGAATAGGGCCAGATGCAAAAATTTTCTGACAGTTTTTCAAAAGGCCTATTTAAAAGTGGTTTTATTCAGAGAACAATTTAACTCAATGGTATTTTGCTGCATGTAATCCCTCTCAGGTTGCAGCAAAGTAATTTGAAGTTTCCTACTTCCATCATACAAGTCCTTAAAATCCACTTGTCCATAAGGCATTTTACCCAAAAGCCTAAAACCGTATCTAACCTTCTGTGGTGGAATTGTGGTTGCTTCTTTTAAGCATAGCATGTAGTTGGAAACAGATTGATTGGACTCTTCAGTAATGAAATGTGTGGAGTGTTAGGACAACCAAACCTTGTTACCAAACTCTCACGCAGGTTAATTTGAGAAGGCCTGGCCTTGGAATTGACAAGAGTGCAAACAAAACAAAAAAAGGTAGAGAGGGTCTTGGTTGGCCAAAACATGGATAGCCTGCAGTGGTTAGTTAACTCATGCTGAACTTTCAGTTTTCAAATTTTAAATGCTTTTTGTGGACATTTTCTTGCTGGCTTTTAGAATTAGCATGGATAAGGTGAGTGAAGTGATGGGCACTTTTATGGAAGCATGTATAGTAAATGATTGAGCCTTCTGTATGTCCCCCTTCATTCTCTGTGGGGAAGGTGTACTGTTGGCATTTATCAAGGGGAAGTGTGTGTGAGAAAAGCGGTAGAGCAGGGACGCCAGGAGCTTTAGGGTTAGCATTTTTTTTCTTGTTTGGTGTTAAGCAAAGCATTCTTATTAATTGTTTAAGGACTGGTGGGTATCCTTTGACTTGGGTCTGCAGGTGCAGCTCTGTATTGATTCTTCTGTGAGAAGCAGAAAATATAGCTGTCGATAAGCATTGCTGTGGTTGTGAGCTTGGCTCTAGTAACATCTCAGTTTGGGGAGAGAGAAATTTCTGCAAAATTTCAGAAATTTGAAACCTTGAAGAGGAAGAGATTGTAAAAGACAATGAATAAAAAAAAAATGAATGGAAACTTGATTACCTCCAACTTGTTGTTGCTTACCCCATACCTTTACCTGCTGTAAAAATACCTGACATAATGATGACATAACCAGTTCCTAGGACCAAGGGGGGAAAACCATTCCACAGCAAAATGAAGTGGTGCAAAGTAATTTTTCTTAATCTGATTTGAGGTAAGTGTCATGACGAAAACCTCTTGCAAAAAAATTTTTTGAGCAAGATTTCTTTTGTCGCTTTATATGTTATGAGTAATTCATAGAATCATAGAATGGTTAGAGTTGGAAGGGACCTTAAAGATCATCAAGTTCCAACCCCCCTGCCATGGGCAGGGATACCTCTCACTAGAGCAGGTTGCTCAAATTCAAGCAGATTCTTCTCTCACCTGCTTTGTTGTAGATAGATGTTGTAATTTCAGGTTTTTAATGTGTTTTTTTTCTTGCTAAAAACCTTCATTCTTGTTATTTGTTTTTTTTATCTGCTTTGGAAAAGGTCAAAACTGTTAACATCTATGTGTGAAGTCAGTGACAACACTGTCCTGTACATAAAATAGGCAAGGAAGTTATTCATGCTGCATATGTGACTAATCCTGCTTTCTGATATTTAAGCTTCTGTAAAATGGGAGTCTGAATTACTTTTACTGAGATTGCGAGCTGTTGTGGACAGCAGTTTGAGTTCAGTGAGAATTGTACTTTAACACCTGGATGTTATTTTGAAAAATTGGCAGCCCCCTCCTACCCTCTAGCCCCCAGCAATCTTAAAAGGCTAATACAGTAGGCTTGTATTTTCACTTGTTTTGAGAAATTTGTTAAAAATGTATTGATTTTTTAAAGATTATTAGCATGCTGAAAACTTCTGTGTCTTTATTCATGTAGTTAATTTGCTTTGAAACATCAGGTTTCTTTTAACTTAAAGCCAACAAAAAAGCCCAGCGCCTTAGGTCCTGAAATTACAAAACCTTGAACACAGCAGTAAAACCCTCCAAGGCACATGCACAATGCTGCATACTTACTTAAGTGTTTGCAGGCCTAAAGCCTTTGTTTTAGAATTTCTCTCTTTTCTTCTCCCCTCGCCTTAAAAAGAGATTATACCAATAGTGGCACTTAACTTTCTTTTCTCAATACACTATTAGGGAATTTACTGTATTGTATAATTTCTGAAGAATACATATAATAGTGTTGATTACTGTGATTTAAAGCAGTTTGTTTTAATGTAATACTTAGAACTAGTTTAGCTTTCTTTTTTAAAAGCCCTTTTCCACTAGCAAAAAAACCCCTTTAACCCCTTTCCAAAATCTGGTTTTTGGGTTTACTCTCTTTCTTCCCCCTCCGTCCTCCCCAACAGTCTGATGTTAACAGGAGAAAAGTAATGTGTTATTGCTAAATTTTCATAGAGGTAAAACTCTGCATCAGATTTCATTTTGTACTTAATGGGCAACTTTGGACTGCCTGGCTTCCTGGGAGTTGTTTGGGATGATTATGATATAAATTTATTTATTTATTACTGAAATATTTAGAGCTTAAATTGTTGATTTAGTTCATGGCATGGTTCACTTATTCATGAGAGCTTTTCCCAAAACAGATAGCCTTTTAGCTGCTATGAAGTGCTTATGATGCTGATTTAGGCTTTGCCATTGTAAAACTGTAATGCAAAGAGTAAATCCATGTGTATTAGGTCATGAGTATGTCTTTATAAATTTAACAAATAACTGGGTATCATGGGAGGTAACTCTGCCTGGAAGGTTGAAGTAGATGTTAAAATTTAGTTTGTGGTCTTGATGGTGGAAGATGTTGGCATTAGGTCAATATATTTAAAACATAGTTGTTGACATACCAATGTATGTGTTGTAAACTTTACAACATCCAGCACTCAATTTATTTTAAATTACAGAAAATGTAATAAAAATAAGGGAATGTAACACATGGTTAATGCAGAGAAATACTTAGGAATAGCTGCTTATTTTAAAGGTAAGAGTTTTGATGAGTTTTCCAACTTTGTTACCTTCAGTAACAAACAGGTGGAAGGAAGATGGAACCAGGCTTTCCTCAGTAGTGCCCGCTGACAGGACAAGAGGCAATGAGCACATGTTGAAATACAGGAAATTCCATCTGAACAGACAAAACCTTTTTTCTTTCTAAACTGTGCAAATGGTCAAATGCTGGACAGGGTTGCTCAGAGGGGTTATGGAGTCTCCATCCTTTGAGATAGTCAAAGTTCAGCTGCCTAAGTCCTTGAGAAAGCTGGTCTGTTTGGGGTGGGGGTGGTGAGGGGAAGGGGCACTGAAGCTGACCACAGCTCAGCATGATGGAGGGAACCCAGAGGTGCCCTCCAAGCTCAGCTGCTCTGTGATTTCTCTGAAGCAGCAGATGTAGATGGAGGCCTGATGTTCATGTAAAAATGATGCGTGCAATCCAGAGCTGTCTTCTTGATTCACACCCTGTCAGAAACTGTACTGTGAAACTGATGGCTGCAGTACACTGTGACTATCACAAGCTTGCTCATTTTCAAAAAACCGTGAAAGAAGGTGGTATCAGGAAAGGTGACCAAGGGGTTATAGCATAGCAGTTACTGTTGATAAGTGATTAAATGCTCAAATTTTGCCTGTTTAAATTTTACTGTAGTTTTCAATGATGCTTGATTTCAAATTGAGTCAATGTATGTGTGAAGCCTTACTGGACGTGGTTTTCTCCTGACGTCTGTTTTTGGCTACTGTCAGGGAAGAGATAGTCGGTCCTATGGCCATTTGGTGTCACCAGCTATTGGATTTTTGTATGGGATGTTCCACTGCATCAACAGAGATCACAAGAGAAAGCTCATTTTTCCTTCTTTGTGATTTTGCAGATTTCCTTAAGCTATTTTGACTTACAAGTCACACAGTGCTTACGGGTTATGGCTCTGAATCTTAAATATGGGCATTTCCCATTACAATGTACAAAAAAAGACCCTCACATTTGACACGGGAAAGCTTGGGGTCTGTAAAAGGAACAGAGGATAAATCTGTTGCTAGAGAACTAAAGGCTTTTGGGAAGGATTTATAAAGAAGAAAAAGATGGGAAGAAATTAAATAAAAACATGGAGAAATCTGTAAGATAGGAATGAAGAGGTACCGCAGTCCCAGGAAATGTTTGGGAAATAGATGCAAATGTGACAGCATCTTAGTGATATTCACTAAGTGATATTCAAGAGAAATTTCCGTTTTTCTCTTTCTTTTTTTTCCTTTCTCATAAGTCACTTGATTTCAGCTGTGGATTGTTTCTATCCTGCACTTGATGCTGAAAATCACTTTCTAGGGAATGAAAGTATTTCCTGTCTGAAAACGAGTTTTCCAAGTATTTCAATAAAACAAATCCAAACCCTTCTCATCCTCTTTTCTTGTATTCATAACTCTGATTTAGGGTGGTTTCTTTTCCTGCCTGTCATGTTTAAGTGATAGCTGTATATGAAAAGCTGCCCTTGAGTTTTGTAGAGATTTATTGCTGAAGATGGCAAATCATGCTGAATCTTGAGAGTCCCTTTACATTAAAGAAAGATCAAAGAAGCGGAGGGAATAACATGGGATTGTATAGAAATACAAATCTGTGCTTGTAAGCTACAACTCTGTGTATTTGGGAGTGAAGATAAGTCCGCCCCCAATTTTTGATTTTGTGTTTGTGTTAGGTAACACCATGATACCTGTGGTAAATTAAGGAGTTTTCTGTTTGAGAGTCTTTTGCCTATTGTTGCTTCTCACATGGCTCAGTCAGCTCCTTGTTAAAATTAACTTTTGGCTGAATATGGGGGAGGAAAGCTGGGAGCAGAGTGCAAATGAATTTTAAGGGAGAGCCTGAATGCTGTGCATGTAAACACAGAAACTTTAAATAGATGTTTAAATTGTCAGAAGGTTAAAGTCATGCCTTACCTACTTGATGTGAGAAAGCCTTTTTTTATATTCTGAGAATGAGATTAAATTTACACAGGAAAGATTATGAAAACCGAAAACCAAATATTGTAGAAATTCATGAATGTACTATTGGAAAACTTGATTTAATGTACAAGGCAAAAATTTTTGAATTATTCTATGCACACAAAGAAGCGGAACATTTATTCTCAGAGTTTGTCAGTAAAAAGCCACATGTGTGGCAACCTTTACAGAGGAGCATATTCTGTGCAAATTTTTAGGCTGTTTTGTGTCATTTATTGTTCTTCCTCAACAGCATTTTCGTTCCAAGTCTTCCAGATGTTTTTTAATAGTAGTGCTGTATAGTGAAATACAGTGCTGATTTTGGCTTCTTTCAGATTGATAGGAATTTAGGGTTTAGTATTAGATTGTTAAAACTTAAGTTTTATGAAAGATTTACAAATGTATCAAACTTTTTGCCTTCCATTGATTATTAGCCTGACTGGTTTGGGTGTTTATTGAAGTCCCCTTCCTTTCTTCCTTTTGATGTCACTGTCATTTGCAGCTGTGTCCGTCTGTATTATTTAAAAAAAAAATCTGTGGGGCCCCCCCACCTGTTGGAAGCTGGCGAGACATACGTACTTAAAACATACAGGCACATGGTGAAACTTGGCTTTGCTTCAGGCTTCAGGACATGCTTAGTAAGCGGCTGATATTTTTGCTGGGTTTTCTTTTTAATTGCCTCTGAAATACTAGGTGTCCTCATTCCTTGGCTTCCCCTGTTAACTGTTGCAGGATGCTTTAGTTGAAAATGAACACAAGTGTAAAAGAAGGTGCAATGAGACTGTCTTCCTTCTTTCCACTCCTTTTTATACTGCTTTTCTTCATCCCTCAGTAATCCAGCTGGGGAGATAAAGTTGTGAAACTGAACTGATGCATCTGCATCCTGCTTTCATTGAGATCAAAAGTCACTTCCACAGTCATCTGTAGGACCAGAGTTTGGCCTTGTAAAATGGAGAATCTTCTTGCCGAAGAGAAGATTTCTAAGCAGAATAGGTATAGCTATAGTAATAGTAGAACTTCAAAATAACTTGTGCAGAAATGCTTTGTGGTAGAGCTGGTGTGGAAAAGGCATGAAGATAGCCTTTCCTCTGTTACTGTTTTAAACGAAGGTAACCTTTTTTTATTCCATCTGAAAGGGTAAGGAAGGGCTCTCAGTTGCATATCTGTGTAACCATCTATTGAAGCATTGCTCTCCAACTCTAGAGAGGAGTTTCTCACTTTCAGTTCTGAATTGCTCTATTGTTTTATGAGTGGTCTATATGGCTGTTTGTGCAAACTGCGAAACAATGTCTGAAACTTTCTGACTGATTTCATCCAGCAGTTCTGCCTGTTAGGTAGTAAACACACCTTGTAGCACTGTAAATTCGTTTTATGTCTGATCTGCCTGCAGATGGAAGACAGAACAAATCCATAGGCAGCAGCACTAAAGCTAATACATAGATAACCTCTGTCCTCATAAATATTCAGGTTTAAGTCAGCTGTCAGACAAATTAAATATGCGGCATTTCAAAAAAGCACCCATTTCCACACAATCATTCACAAGACCATTTGTATTATTTCCTTCAAAGTACGTAAGGAAACAGCAATCTCTGGTTTTGTTTGTTGTTTTCCCTCTCTCCATTGATGTGTCTGGAGTCAATTGCATGTGGGCTGCTTTGTGCTCAAGTTTAGTCTGCCTTCGCAACCCTTACCGCTTTCATAGCAAGGACAACCCACATGCTTGTGCTGTGTGGTTAATAAAAACACCAGAATGCTGCTCCCCTGATTTATGTGAGAGTGCTTGTGCAGCATGTCCTCTTCTCTAAACCAACACATGGAGGGCTCCTTTGGCACGCTTACAGCTTTACCAGGCAGCTGTCATCCAGCCTTTTGTATTCAGTGTGTTTAGCATGGCAAACGCGGCTACTCTTCTGGCAGGTGATTACTGTTGGCTATTGCTGGCTTTTGAGAGGAAAGAAGAGGAGGGGGAGGAATAGCAGGATCTTGGCATATACCTTTCCTTTCTCATTCCTGGTCTTTGTGGTTCTGAACGTTCCTGAGTGTGGTGTTCTGGAGAGAAGGTCTCAGTGAGGTTTGCTTGTAAGGTTAGGAAAAAAATTTTTTTTGACTCATTGGTTTACCTGAGCATGGTATGGGTTAGTTAAAGCACCAGTAGCTATTTCAGTTTTCAGCTAACATTCTGTGGAGTTCAGCCGTGATATTGAGCTCATGAATTTTAACTGTGGAAGTCAAAGCATTTCACAGAGGAGAGATATGTTTCTCTGTTTACAGATAAGGAGACCTTGGGACATGGTGCCAAATTGTCCTGAGACTGGTGGCAGAACCGCAAAGTGCTCTGCTGAGCACTGAGTCCAGGGTTCCCCCCACCAGACCAGATGGAATGGAAGCTCTATAGCCCATTCCTCACTTCAGTTATGTGCTGCTATAGGATAACAAAACTAGTGGTTGTGCTTTGAAATTGTTAAAGGGAGGGGGTTGAACTGTTAGAAGAGCAAGTAAGAAAACTTGTAGTCACAGGAGTGGCAAACCTTACTAGTTTCCTGGGGAGAATCATGTGCTTCCTTTGTGCATGAAATTGAGCCCAGATACCTTCATGGACTATCCACAGATAATCCCTTAGGTTCCTTTTCCCTTCTTTTCAGCAAGGCCTGTCTAGCTACACAATTACTGAGTCACATTTGAAAAGGCCCTGCCCACTGTGTACCCCCAATTCTCATAAGTACATTAGGGCTCTTCTGCACAACAGTGTGTCTGTGTGTGCTTGCAAATCCATACAAAGCAGGGAGGGTGGCACTAGTACATGACCTATTTCTCTTCCATGATCTCCAGACAGAAATTTCCCTCCTACTGTTACAGTGCACTTTCTGTCTTTTGATTCTTCTTCCAAAATGAAGTTATTCAGCATCTTCTTTCAACAGTTCAGTAGACAGTGAAGGTACAACATAAAAGGAAGACTAGGGAAGATGTGGGCCCTCTCTGGAAGGAAACAGGAGACCTGGTCACCTGAGATACGGAGAAGGCTGAGGTACTCAGTGATTCTTTTGCCTCATTCTTCCCCAGCAAGGGCTCTAACCATGCCACCCAGGTCACAGAAGACGAAGACAGGGCCTGTGAGAAAGAAGAACCACCAACTGCAGGTGAAGATGAAGTATGAGACCATCTAAGGAACTTGAAGGTACAGAAGTCCATGTGACCTGATGAAATCCATCCCTGGGTCCTGAGGGAACTGGCCGGTGATGTTGCTAAGCTACTTTCCCTTATATTTGAAAAGTTGTGGCAGTCTGAAGTTCCCACTGACTAGAAAAGGGGAAGCATAACCACCATTCATTTTCAAAAAGTGAAAAAAGGAAGATCCAGGAAACTACAGGCCAGTCAATTGCCTCTGTGCCTGGCAAGATCATGGAGCAGATCCTCCTGGAAACTCTGCAAAGGCATGTGGAAAGTGAGGGGATTGATAACAGCCAACATAGCTTCACCAAGGGCAAGTCATGCCTGACAAATTTGGTGGCCTTTTACAATAGGGTTACAGTGTTAATGGATAAGGGGAGAGCAACAGATGTCATCTCCCTGGATGTAATCAAAGCGTTTGACACTGTCTAGTAAAACATCATCATGCTCTCTAAATTGGAGAGACATGGATTTGACCAATGGACCACTCGATGGATAAGGAGTTGGCTAGCTGGCTGCACTCAAAGAGTTGTGGTCAACAGCTCAATATCCAAGTGGAAACCAGTGACGAGTGGTGTTCCTCAGGGATTGGTACTGGTACTGGTGCTGTTCAACACCTTTGTCCGTGACATGGACAGTAGGGTTGAGTGCACCCTCAATATGCTGACGACACCAAGCTGTGTGGCACAGTTGACACAGAGAAGGGATGCAATCCAGAGGGACCTGGACAAGCTTGAGAGGTGGGCCCATGCCAACCTCATGAAATTCAGCCAGGCCAAGTGCAAGGTCCTACACGTGGGTTGGGGCAATCTGAAGGACAAATACAGGCTGGGTGGAGAACAGATAGAGAACAGCCCTGAGGAGAGGGACTTGGGGTGTTGGTGGATGCAAAGCTCAACATGAGCTGGCAGTGTGCACTTGCAGCCCAAAAGGCCAACTGCATCCTGGGCTGCATCAAAAGCAGCATGGCCAGCAGGTCCAGGGAGGTGATTCTGCCCCTCTACTCTGCTCTTGTGAGACCCCACCTGTAGTACTGCATCCAGCTCTGGAGCCCCCAACATAAGGATGTGGACCTCCTGGGAGCGGATCCAGAGGTGGGCCTCTCCTGTGTGGACAGGAAGAGAGAGTTGGGGTTGTTCAGCCTGGAGAAGAGAAGGCTCTGAGGAGACCTTACAGCAGCCTTTCAGTATCTGAAAGGGGCATACAAGAAAGCTGGAGAGGCACTTTTTACAATGGCATGTAGTAATAGGACGAGCAGTAATGGCTTCAAACTGGAAGGGGGTACATTTAGAATAGATATTAGGAAGAAATTCTTTACCCTGAGGGTGGTGAGACACTGGAACAGGTTGCCCAGGGAAGTTGTGGGTGGCCCATCCCTGGAAGTGTTCAAGGCCAGGCTGGATGGGGTTGGATGGGGCTTTGAGCAACCAGGTCTAGTAGGAGGTGTCTTTGCCTGTGGCAGGGAGGCTGGAACTAGATGATCTTTAAGGTCCCTTCCAGCCTAAACCATTCAAGGATTCTACGATAATACTCTTAGCACACCAGGAGGCTCAGTGGGCTGCTGCATTGGCTGAGGTCAGGACTGTGATGTGCTTGTGCAGTGAGACTGGTGTGTTCTACCTTGCTTACCAAGGGGTAAAAGCATGCACACAATCCTTATTTATGCCTCAGCTGATTTCTATGTTACCCCAGTAAAGTTTCTTTCCCCTCAGGTGACCTTAATTTCTCTTTCACCTTCTTCGTTCCTTCCACTCCTAACTGTGCTGTTCACATTTGGACTTCAGCAAAATTTACTGTTTTTTCTCAGGACATTGAAGACTGCAGTGTCTCATTGTAGGTCAGGTTCAGTGGCTACAATTTTTCCCTGTAAGTTGCCAGTCCCATAAAAAATTGGTGATCTGTCGTTAAGTATGCCTGTATGACAGACTGGATGACATGAATTTACAGCTCTCTGGTTGGTCTGTAGTACCTTTTTTCAGTGCCAAAGAGACAGGATGTACTGAGGTAATTTGCCCAGCTGAGGCTAGTACGGGGATGCTAATAGTTTGCTTCCTACATGCAAACAAATCTGTAAACAGCTTCTGGGATTGGCTCTGTTTTCTGATCACCGTGGCGGTAACCAGTTTGGATCACTTTTCACACAGTGCAAGGAGCGGTAAGTAGGCAATGAGATTTTTCAAGTGCTCTTAGCTGTTCTTTGAACAGTGACTGCTTATCAACCTTGACTGTACCAGATCTGCACTTTCCTTAGCACTGGTAGGGTAATTCTAAACTGCTGCAGGAAGTTAATCCTCTAATATAGATATCTCTCTTGTTTTTATACAAGCATAGCAAGTTGCTAATGACCAATAACTACCGTGTCTTTTCAGAATGACTTCTTTTACAATAACCTGACTGAAGTTGTTGTTCTATAATAAACCTTAATTATGCAGAAAGTATTTGTGACCTGACTATTAAATGCTTAGGGGTTAATTGTAGACTTCCTATCCAAGCATTCTTGATTTCAGTGGTACTATGAATGTATTAGAGCTGCAGGACTAAAATAACAGTTGCTGACCATCAGGCAATTTGGTTTATATTTTGGAACCACTGAAGTGCAAGTTCTAAAGACCCATTCTTCTCCTACTATATATTCCCTTCCTACACCCTAATTAGAAGCCTGCACCACATTTCTAGTCCTTAAAAGAAACAATTGTTGATGTAATATACTGTCAATAGTTTTTGCCATTTCAGCATTGAATACTACGTATACATGTAGTTCAAGCCCTCCTTTTGAAAAATTTAGAAGCACAACCACTAGTTTTATCAGGTCTTGGTTTTCAATTTTTTGATGGCAGACCTTCCAGTGAAGGGATTTTGTTTGAGATGTTCTAGGCTGTGTTTTTTTTCATTTTATTTTATTTTTGCTTGAAGTGCTTCCCTTCCAAGGCGTTACTTAGCTCACTGCTGGGCTGATCGATGCAAGCCTGAACAACAAACACAATTGACTTGAGCATTTCTGCAGCGCTGTTTCAGCAGGGATCTTCAGGAAGACGGTGAGTGACATAACTGGTTACAACAGGCATGCTGGCCGTCCACCAGCCGCAAGAAGCTCTCTTGTTACAGGAACGGGGGTTTGCTGTGCAGTCCTGCCTGAGGAGGCTTTCAAAGGCCAGCCGACAGCGGTACTGTACAGGAAATTGGGCAAGGAGGTGGGGTTGGTCCGATTATGTTCATTAATGCCCCTCTAATGAGGGGCCTGTAAGGAGTGTTACTCAGCAGCTGTGGTGTCCCTTGTGCAGTGCCAATTAAATAATGTGAATGTGAAATTTCAAGCAGCCAGTACTTGAGCTTAAGCAGAGGGGATGGGAGGTTTCTTAGGAGGCAGGGATTAATGGCAACGTCTGAGAGAATGTGGGGTGGTTGAAGTATTCCCTTGAGTAAATGGGTTGAATAATGTTGCCTTTAATAGAAACATGGAGAATTTAGCGTTTATTAAATCATTCAGCTGGACAACTGAGTTCCTGTGACAGGCATTGTTGGGCCAGATAACTGTGTGGCAATTTGGCTTCGCTGCCAACTTTATACCCCTGTTTGGGTGTTGCTTTGTAAATAGTGTATACTTCCTTCCCTAGTATATTACCAGTCTTTCTGTTTAATTCCAAAATATAAGGTCGAAATTGTGGCTGTTATAAATGCCAGATTTTGGAATGCAGAGGAGCGTGGGGATTTCTTGTTTTGCTGCGTTCCTTTTAGTACTTATTCATGTGTCCACAAACTCTCATTGACTGTGGTAGGGAAAATAGAACTTTTCCAATGGATGTAGGACTCAAGCACCATAATTTCAGAAACTAAATAGTTCTGATTTCTGCTCCCCTGCCCAACACATCCCACCCATAAGTTTTGTACTCATCCTTCAAAATCTTTACCAAGTTTATTTCTCAAAAGAAATGTCTGTAAGCATTAAATTGTTAGATTAATAAGACAACTTGTAGTAATCCTCATTTAGTCCTAAACCATTTAGAAGCCAATTATGATTCCTAGTTAAACTCCTTCCTTCCTCTCATTTGCTTTGGGGTTAAAATAATGGAATGCAAGTAAGGTCTGTCCCCATTCAGAACAAAAGCTTAGTGATTGTTTTACCTAATTGACAGGTCTGAATGTTACCTTACTGATATGGCACAGCTTTTTCGTATTTGAATATAATAGCAGTCTTGAAAAAGATACTAGGCAGAAGTGCCGCTAACAACATCGCGAAATACTGCTCTATGTTAGCATAGTTGAGTGGTTGTTTTATTTTCCCAATGTGTCATTCTTAGAGAAGAAAGTGGAATTTGATAGGTGTGGAAGTGTGTGGTGTTTTTAAGGAACCACCTTCCGTGTCAGGTGAACCTCTGGGTTCCCTTTTAGCAGCAGTGCATTTGTGGAGGAATACAGTATCTTGCCGCTGCTCCAGTGGCACCCATTGCCTTCCCCAAACCAGTCTGTTTTGCCCCTGTGCACAGGATTGGAAGGGGGAATTGCAGACAAGCTTGCTACCTGATGAGAAGTGGAATGAAGTGGTAAGTGTGTCTCTTCCTCATAGACTTTTTAGTTCTTAAAGAGAGTGATTTCTCCTTTTGTAGTCTGTTCACCAAGAAGGTGGGGTTTGTACCTAATCTGCTGACTTGTTTTTAAAATCTTCTTACTAAAATCAGAGTATGTGTATATCATGTCACTGTGAATTGACTTGCAGATGAACTTGCACTATAGATTAAAACATACTTTCTACCTGAGAAATATAGTGTGCTGATGTGTGTTGGGGAAGGGCTATTACCGGGTTTGTTTGATTTTTTTTTTTTTCTTAGTTAGTGGAAGGTTAGTTGAGATGAATGCTGTCTGTCATGCCAAAGTCTTTGGTAGAGAGGTGAAGGTATCTTGAAACTGACATTGGAGGTGGATAAAACTTTGAGGAAAAACTTCTTCTGTTTTTAGAAAACTCCACCTCTTTAAAAGCTGTGGATATTTTGGTTAGGAAACGTCTGACCTCCTGGGGAAAGAGCAGTTTTGTGAAAGCCCTGATGTGTTAATATGGTATTTTTTTCTTTCATGTTGTAATTTAGGCTTTCTTGATGTCTTTTGGGTTCTGGAGTTTTGTGAGAATGGTTGTATCAGGTGCCAGGATAACTTCATAGTCTGGAGACTGGTACATTTTGCTGTTCTTTGTCTCCCGCCCCCTTCACCCTGAGTGAAAATAGGCGATTTAGCACCTGCGATTAGACTTGGAGTGGAGAAAAGAATAAGCTTCAGGTATACCTTCTTCCTTTGATGTGACTTACAAGGATAGGCAGTGTCCTGAACTTGCCCGTTTTCTGGGTCTGTCAGCTGACTTTTCACTGCCAGCTTTTTATGTGGTTTGTCCATCATAGCTGCAACTTGCTACACATCTGTGGTAAGGTTCTTTAAATGAAGCTTTGCGCAGCACCCTTTTCCTTTGTGTCTTGCAAATGGGCACTGTTTCTCTTGAATAAATGTGATGCCTCTAGCCTTTTATGAGGTTCACTGGAACATAATGGTGGACTAAAAATCTGTAGTTTTCTGGTTTTCATATTCCATTAGCCTTTTGCCTTGAAACTGAGTTCTATGCAAGATAGTGATTTTAAAGGAGTGAGATGTGGCAGGCTTGTACGCAGGCCAAAGAAAATGGAGCCAATGCCATGAATGAAGTTAGGTGTATGTTGTGCTTGTTGAATCTGAATAACAGATGTTAGTGCCTCTCAGAATTCTGCCCTTTAAAGTGAGAGACTTGGAGCAGGGTGTGCTAAGCCGTAGACTAACTTTTCTTGTACCATTTACAGTTTAATTAGTCTTTGTTTATGTGGTGCTCCCTTTCTTGTCTAGTTGTATGCTTGGAGTATATTTTCAAATACTAGTTGGAAAAATAGCAAACTTATTTGACAGCTATGAGGTCAAAGTCATGAAGTGCATTTGAACGTAAGAATCTATAGATATTACCTACCTTTTTTCAGAGGGAGACTTTTCTTCTGGTCATCTTGGAGAAAGTGTTAGGCAGTACTTTGTACTGTATTAAGCAGACATGGCATCAAATGTGTAACAAGCACACATACTATATGACTTCTCTATTTGTGTAAGCTATACTTGAAAGACTCCTAGTTGCTGCTACTTCAGAAGCTATGTTTGAATCTGCAAAAAGCAAACCAAGTGTAATTCTTAACAGAATAGCTTCCAAATATACACTTCAAAGATCACAAAACATCCCCGCAGACGTTCACTCTTCCCCCTAGATCCTGCATTTTTCCTGTCAGAGTTCTTTATGTATGATCTTTCAGGCTATTACTGGCTCTCTTTCAGCTACATACCACACTGTAGAGGTGAATAAAGTTCATGGGGTGAGGGGCAGGTGCTTCCAATGCCCACATAGACCTTGGCAGATATATAGGTTCTCTCCCTCATGGAGGAGGGAAAGAACTGCTTGGTCCTCCTTTTGTGAGAGCCAGCAGGAAAGGACTGGAAGCACAGGCATGCCAACAAGCACATGATAGGGCAAGGGGAGAGAGTGGTGTTGGAACGCACTGTGTTTCTGCCATTTGATCCAGTTAACTTGAATTTTCTGTCTGTAAGATAAAAAAAAAAATGGTGTTCTAGAAGAAACTAGTCTAAAGTCATTTCCTGGGGAGGTGTAGGCAGATCAGTCTCAACATTTAGATTGTCATGTGAGGGTTTCTCACAGGTTAAACAAGTCCCTACAAAAACAGGAGAACTTGCTTCAAGATGTGGCTGTATGAATTATCTTGACTTATAAAATATGGGGGTTTTCATTAGAATTAATCCAAACCTTCAAAACTTACCTCTTTAATTGCCACTAGTTGCAATGTTGGTTAGGAAAGTGGCATCCTATTTAAGTCTCTTTGATACTCGGTTTTATACAATTTGTGGTTGTAACATGAAAAGGTTTATTAGACATGCAAAACAGTCATGTATAGTATAATCTGAAAAGAGGATCAATCATGAAAGCACAACAGGTCTTTGTTAGTATGGAGATGCAAAACATTTAAGTGGTAAGCTCTTTTTTGCCTGTAGGGAATATGTATACACATGGTTTGGAAGGTTCTTCTTTCCAGCTCTGTCTTTTGCTTGATTGGCCAATCAGTTTCTTGTTAACCAGATCAGATGTATAGTAAATACAATTGATAAATAGAGAATGTAAACCTAAAAGCTACTGTCACTGCTTAAAAAGTAATAGCTTAAAGAAAAAAGAGTTCAGCTGGCCTATCTGCTGAGCTCTGTGAATACTTGCCGGACGGTAGTATCTGTATTGATTCAGAAATGTCATGAGGAACAAGTTTCATCTCCCGGCAACAGCAAAAGGGTAGGAAGTATATGGTAGGGCAAGCATAAATCAAATTGATTAAACCCTGGTAAATTGAAAGTAAATTAAAATCGTTAGAAATCTGATGTTCAAGATGAACATCAGACAGAGCAGGCTCTTTGAAACAATAAATCCTGGCATTTCTGTGTTAGATTACTCCAGGGAAGTAGAGAAGAGGGGATGGTGTACCGAGTTGAAAATTCAGTAGTACTACTACTTTAGCTAAAAAGAAGAGGATTTACAATTTCACTTGGAGGTAAGCGACTTCACTTAGCAGATGGATGTTCCCACCATCTTCCATAGGTGTGTGTTTATATGAGAAGTCTGCCTGCTAGATTGCATTAACAGCAACAGGACAGAGACTCACCTCTGGCAAAGAGAGAAAGAATTTATTGCCTTTTTTTAATTCACATTTTAAATGTATCTTCTGTTGTCCTTGTTTTCCTCTACGTATGGGCAGGAACAGAGAGTGCAGAGAACACATCATCTTTGAGACAGGTGCCATGAAAGTGTTATGGAAAGAAGAATTGGGGAAGCACCTTGAGTAAATGGAGAGCAAAATCTTTGTTATATAGGTGAAGGAAATAACAAGAACAGGAGTAGAAAGGAGGTTCACTGAGAAGTGGAGGTTATCTGAAGTCAAGGAAAGGAACTACCTCTGTAAAGCATTGTGACTTGACATGTGTTGGATTGAGAGGAGAAGGAGTGAGAGGCTTGTAAGTAGCTAACTCAAAGGCCAAATGGCTTGCAATATGAAATCTGGTGCATGGAAAGGGGGAATCAGAGCATAAGATTCTGTAGTGAATTTGCTGTATGTTGTTGTTTTCCTGCTTTGAATCGGAGGTAGCAACAGAGACATGAGTTATCAGAGCATAGCTACCTGCCCATTTCTTGCACAGGTCCAGTTAGGAGCATGTTCTCATGCTTTGTGCCATTCAAAATACAATGCTAGCGCTTTTTCCTACTTAATTTTTCTAAGTGGCTGTGAACAAGGTTTTTCAAGTAGCAGTTTTGGAAGACAGCAGTTACACTGGAGTAACAGAGGCCTACAAGGCCATAGTAAAGGCCAGTAGGGGATTTAAAATCACAATTTGATGTAGTGAAAAGCCTTATTGTTGCTTTAAGAGGACTGAAAATCCTTCAAAAATGTACCAAAACTGATATACAGAGAAAGGAGGAGAGAGAAGTATGTGTTTGTAGGGACCTTGGGACTGACACTTGCTTTGGGGATTTGACAGGAATGGTTTGCAGATCAGAGAAATAAAAAGCATGTGTAGTAAAGTATACAGTTACGTTTGGCTGGAATGAAAAACAGAACTTTAGCTCTTATTTTAAAGTTTTCTGCACTTTTACTACGAAGATCATGGTTGTCATTTGTTTGCCAGAGTTGTTCTCCTCTTCACTGATAAATGTGCTTATAAGCATCTGAAAATACAAATGGAAGTCAGAAAATAGCTGGACATATACCACGTTCTACCTCTCTGTTGGTGTCCTTACAAAGGTTTTTCTTTTTTGTTAGTTTTAAGCCGAAGTGATTTATGGCTGTGCTAGTAAGCTTTTCATAACAAACTATAGACCCCATAAAGGAACTACAAGAGGCAGGAAAAGAAGACTGGGTATGTAGCGAGTAGGGACGCAGGGTATTTTTCATTGGATTTGTTTACCAGTTTATGTATACTGCAATAGTATTAAAACCTGGAAGAAACCAGCACTCCATAAGCATATGCGTAGGTATTTCACCACCCAGTGTGTAGTGTATGTGCTCAGCTGAACAGGGTTCTTTAGATTTTTGTCTCTGTTGCTTGTTCATTACACTATTATGAATAAGCTGCTTCATTTTCATAGTCTTTCTACCTTCTGCACACACATATATCTTAAATGCTGTGATGTAGTTTTAGGAAGGTGGTGATAGACCAAATTCTGTCTTTCCCTTCCACTTGTTCCCTCTCTCCCATTTGGAGTTTTGACCAGTGACAGCTGGAGAGGGAGCTTTCCTACAAACCAAGGTCTCGCTCTTGGCTGTGAATCTCTTCTCCTTTGCATTTCACTGGTGTTGGAGTGCTTGGCCAAAGAGAGTTGGTGTTTAAGGGTGCTGAGAGCCACTCTGCTTGCTTACCATCCCAAAAACTGTTGGTAGGTCATGTTCACTTCATTGCTAGAAGCAGCTGTGGAGAGTTAGTAGAAAATGCCTAGTCATGAAAGGAGTGAGCGAGGATCTGTGTTCTCGTATGGATGCTGAGGAGAAAAGAAACAGCCTATTTAAGATGAAACTTAATACATTTGTGAGAGGGGTTAGTTGTGTTCTGTGTTTCCCAGCCACCTCCGCTCAATAGCTAACTGACTGTTATGTTCCCAAATTCAAGTTTTGCAGTGTCTTGTGACATAATCACATCCATGACGTGGAGAAAACTATTGGAAAATTTGCCTTTTAGTCAGAACTAATGATCATGTGGATATGTTTAATCAACTTTTGCTAGATGCTGTAGATTGAGCAATGTTTGTATTGGGATATGAAAGCAGTTTCTGTTTGTCTTGTATCAAAGACAAAGGTGGATTATAGAAGGCCCAATGTTCCTGGTTTACCTTTTGATCGTCAACTGAGGGGTGCTGACACCTTTTGCCAGAAAATCTCAATCATAGAACATTTTGTTTATTGAATGTGAGGGTAAGGTAGGTAGTTATAATTGTAAAAACACATAAAAATAGCAAGTTCTAAAAAACTCAGTTTTACCTTGTTCTTTAGTTTACTTCTGATTTCTACTTAGTAAAGTAATACAGGATATTTTGCAGGATGCTGTGAACTAGAGTGTAGTGTGAAGTCACCAAAATGTCATCAGTAAGGAGAGTTTGGAAATGAAGCACCTTGCCAGAAAGATGTAGAAACAATAGGGAACTTAGAATGAATTCAAGGTGCAAAAACAAGGGGGACACCAATTAAATCATCCTCACCAGTTATTATAGTGCTCTGAGTGCGTACACTCACACACTGTTCTGCTGTGACTGTCTTCCAGATGTCTGACCTTGTCTGTGAGCGTGTCTGGCTCTGCCACAGGCTGACCCACTGATTGCAGTGTCTTGTCCACACTGTAAAAAGCCACCAGCAGGTCTGCGTTGAACTCTTGTAGTGCTGTCATTTAATTCTGTTTTACAGCAACTGTAAGAAATTACTAATGCAGTGCTAAGACTATGCAATTACATTTACCAGCTTCTTGTGGTTGTATCTCAGAGCTGAGAGAATAATTAACTCAACCATATCCATATTTTATGACATAAAACAGGACAAATTCAAGTTTATAGTCAAGAATTTTTAATGTTATATCTAAAGTCTTTTCCACCAAAAATAATTGTCTGGCTTGTGTTATTATCCAGACAGCCTTAGCTGCAGTTCAGTTATTAGAGGTCTTTCCTGTTTAAGGGTTTTTCTTTTGCTTCAGTGGTATGTTTTTCTAAGGGACACTTCTAGACCAGGTACTTTCTGGAAGTTATTTACTCTGATCCGTTGATATGTGAGGTAGAGATATATTTTTTTAACAGTCTTTTTTGAGAACAGCTTCCTGTTGGAAGGGGAGGGCAGTAATCTAGAATTAAAAGGTGAAACGTAGGGTAGGAAAACCTTTAGTTTAAAAATAGTCTTTCTTTGCTTCTGTGTCTCTCATCCCCAGTTGGAGGAAAACTGAGGGAGCAGGCAGAAAGGCTGGGAGGCATGAACTGTGAACAGTCCTAGACATCACTGGTAGCTTCTCTGTCTCATTAAGGATTGTTGCTTGTGTGTGGAGTGCAGAATATAGATAAATAGCTTTTTGTGGCCATGCATCAAGAGGAGGAGTTTTATCACCATCTGACTTGTGCTGAAGTTAGAAAGCTTGCAGGTGCATGAGGATCACTTGATGTCTGTGTATGGCCGGGCAGTCAGGAGAAGTGCTCCTCCTGCTGGAAGTCCTGGAAGGGGTGGGGAAACACGGTTTAATACATTGTTTCAAGGTCGGGTGGATGTTTTGTTGCCAGCCAGTGTAGCTCCAGAATCTGTCGTGTGAGGTGGAGCTTTTAAACACTTTCCCCCTCTTCTCTCATTTCAGCAAAGCTAAATATACTAGAAAAATAAGTTGTGTGAATTTTAACAATGTAAGTTTACACAAGAGGGAGCTTCCAAGTTAAGATAGCCCTTGCCTGTCTTCTGGCAGTATGGGTTGCTTTTTCCTTTACAGTTAATGAGTGAAGATGCAGTCTTTCCCATCCACAGCATGCATAAATTAAATGAGCTGGCATAGCATTATGAAATAGTGAGGATTCCTTAAGACCCCCTTCTAATCTCAAGTAGTTTATGTCAAAACACAGTGATTGCACTTTCAAAGTCCAGGAGGTATTTTATATGGGCTGCAGAAAAAAAAATCATAATTAGGAGTTCCTGGATTCATGTTCTCAATTGTTTCTAGGACCTGTGGACAGGTAGTATATGTGCACTGAGGACTAATATAAGAAACCATTAAACTACAGAAAACACCTTCAACGTTATATAAATTATTGCCAGCATGTAAATGTGAAGCTTCAAGTGGCTCCACCTGGGTCAGAGGATATAGAAAGCTCACTGCTGTACTTCAGAAACTCAGAATTGTGTGTTCAGGGCTTACTGCTGTCTTTATGTGCTAAGAGGAAGAGTTAGGAGGACATATGTGGTGGCTTTTTCACTGTGTTTAAAAAAAAAAAAACACACCATGCAACAGCCACCCCCAAAAAAACCCCAAACCAAACCCCAAACAAACAAAAACCCAAACCTTATCTTTGTTAATATATTTTTGTTTGGAGTGAGAAGAAATTTGATTGTGAGTGGGTGGGTGTTTACTGTTCTCTCTGCTGGTGTTTTTAGTAATGTTTAAAGGCCAATGCTGTTTTAAGTATTCCAGTAGGACCTGGACTTGTACAACCTTGTTGGGCATGACTGAGGTTTTTTCTGTTTCTGTGCCCTCCTGTCTTGTGCATCAGTTTGAAGTTCTTGAAGAAGCTATCCAATGGTCAGTGGAGTATACATCACAGAAAAAGTGACTCCAGAAGTTAGTTAGGGTTCGCTTTATTTACGGGGTTGTAAGCTCTATCTTGCTATCCTGTCCAGTTGGTAGAAGTGGTGGGAATCTGGGCATTCAGTGTGCGGGGCAGGGAATTTAGTATGGTTGTAAATGCAATGCTGAAAGCTCAGTTCTAGCTCTTTCTTTGTGCCCTCTCTGCTTTCACTTTCACTGTATCTGTCTCATGAAATACTTGTCAGCATGAGGTGTTAAGGAAATGGGAACTCATTATTCCTGGTGTAGAAGGTACCATTTAACCCACACTCAGTTTATTAGTTTTTGCTAAGTTTTTTGTTTGAACCTGCCTGGCAGTTTGTTGTTATAAATGGCTGAGGTGTGCCTGAAGATAGGGCATAATGGACCTGTTCTCTTCCTGCCTCTTTTTGTATCGAGTCCAAGTAGTGCAGCCCACTGGCTGGGAAGGTGAACTACTGAATAGCATGGTCAAAGAGCTTTTACAGAAACCACAGCTGAATATTTAAAGCTGACTTCTTACCACAAGCGGCGTTTGGTAGCCCAATCTGCCTTCGTCTGAAAGCGAATGCCACCCCTTTGTTGTAAGACATTTCTCTTAATGAAGATGGTGATGATTAGAGGGAAGAGTTGGTCAAAGAGTGACCAATATGAGTGAATAATAGGCAAGAATCTATAAAATACTAGTACAAAAAAGTTACGATTAAATCAGTTCTGTATCAGAATGCTTCACTTCCTCTAAGCACCCTCTTGGTATATTCTGCAGGGTGCACAAAATATACATGAATTGTTACAGTCATGATTCTGCATGGTCCTGACATTATCGTGTTGGCATCTACCTAAAAGGGACTTTCCTTACTCATTCTGACTGCATTTTTAATAAAGGAAAAATCTATTCACAACAAAGTGTTTGTAACAGTGTTGAGTGCCAAATGTATCTCATGTTAAAGCTTTTAAAAGGGATAGGTCTTATTAGAATTTTGTTACTGTTATCTCTAAAGGTGCCAATGTGGTCACTGTTACTGAAATGCATCTTCATGGCTTGATTTGTATCTGTTTCTTAGGTGTCAGTTAATGTCTGCTGCAACACATGGGAATGCATGCGTGAACTCAACAAAAGAAAAAGCGGTGCTTCGCGTGTAAAGAATCAAAGCATTTGAGATAAGTGATTTAAGCCATTTATGTGAGCTGTAGAGCAGGCACATTCCCTGACAAATAGGGGACAGATAATCCAAAACTCATAAATTTCTGTCCTAGCTTCCTGTGATCTTGGGTAACTCATGCTGACATTATCAAAAGAATTTAGTTGTAGAGTGCCTTGAATGTGAATTGAGCACTTGCATCTCTTTCTTATGAGTCGAATGAGTATAATAGGCAGTTTTACCAAAACATATCTTATGCAGAAGAAATTCTGGTTAATAAAATTGTGTATTAGTACCGATAATGTTGTTACTGGGCTTTTGTTAAAAGACGCATGTTGATATCTTGTGGTTGGTCTCTGGAAGGCATGTTTTGTTCGAGGAGCGTTTCAATAATTTTTATCAGCTGCGAATTACTGCATTTGTATGTGTGGAATAGCTTGTAAAAATAAATGGATCAGCATAGCCAGTATGCTTCTGACTTCCTGTTGTTTGTGAAGTGTTTGTAATACAGCTAGGTTTGGAGCTGAGTGTCTAAACAGCCCTCTATCAAGGGAAGTTAAGTGACAGTATACTGTGGGTGAGCACCTGAGGTGTGTGCAGTACTGGAAGTTGGTACCTGTGCACTGTGTACCTGTGTGTGGTTCCCCAGCTTTATGGAAAAATGCTATTCCACCTACGAGAACTACTTCTTGTCCTAGGACCTTAGCCTTCTGGCTGTAGCTTTTACACCTTCCCTTCTTCCCTCCATCATTTCACAGCTTGTGTAGGCTTCTAGTTTCATGTAAGTTCAAGCTCCTATGCAATATTTGGACAGCTTTTGCTATAGTTAGAGCCCTGTCTGATCTAAGTTCCCTTCTGTGGCCTCAAAAATAACAGCATTACTACTTGTTACAGCAATGTTCATCCCAAAGTACAACAAAACTTGATGTGAAGGAGGAATAGACTTTGGCTGTATAATTGTGTTGCATAAACTCCTATTTTTATTTCAAAATTGCACCTAAAATTACTTTAGGGGTTTGTTCTACCTGTGTTTAGCATATACATTTGCAAATACCTAAGATTAAAGCTTTCATTTATGGAAGAAGAGAAACAGTCCTGCATTCTGACAGAGATATAACAGTATAGTGTCATATACTCCTTATCTTGCCTTGCACAGGCAACAAAAAACACAACTTATTTTGTGGCTAGTGGGCCTAAAGAAATACAAATACTTTTGCTTTTCTCTTTACTTCTCTTCTGCTGGCCCTACAGTTCTCCTGCAGAATGACAAACCAGTTATGACACAGTGCCTCTTCTCTTGAGATACACGCTGTTTCCACAGGAAAAGAACCTGACCACAATAATTAAGTCTTAGTGATTATGTTGTGCAAGCAGCTTTGTTTATCTTTGTGCTTGAAAAGCATTTGTAGGTGCCACTTCAAAGGAGAGGAGCAGTCATTGGGGAAATGCCTCCATTCCTCTGGCCAGGAAGGAAATTGTTTGTCTGTAGAAGGGTAGTGTTTTCTGTTTATTTACCTGTCTAGCATAGCTGCATTTTTTAATGAGCTTTGAGAAGCCTGTTAGAGTTTCCAAGCGTTTCCTCCTTCAAAATAACTTCTTTCTAGTTTCTGTTGTTGGTTTTGCTCTGTTGCTCTATACTTGCAATTTGCTTTTGTTTCTCTTTTCCTCCTTCACTGAAGTTGTGGGCTTTTTTTCCCTCTCCTGTTACTTTTTTCTGTCTAACTTTTCAGTGGTTTACCTAACTCTTGCCACCTCTATCTTCTCCACTCAACAAACCTTGCTAGGGTGGTTGCTTGGTGGTTTGGCTAAGCCACACATGTCATTGCAGCCCTGGTGACTACTTGAAACAGTTCAATGAAACACAAAGAGCTTATGCCAGTGGGCACTGGTTCAGAATGCAGAGGTGCTGCTTCTGCCAGTACATACAGCAATGGCTTCTGCAAGAAAGGTGAGGATAATGCAATAGCTTTCATTTTAGTAGCAGTCTATACATATGCAATAGCATGGAGTTTTGCTCAGTCGCTTGTTGCTTTTTTATTTTTGAGGAAGGTCTCATTTGCAAGATTGTAGAATTTTCCTTCTATTAAAAGCCCATCTTTCTGTTTGGAAAGGTACCTAAAGTAGTTCCCCTGTGATTAAGCATCACCCAAGTTTCAACAAAGCCTGCAAATGTAACACACTTTGTTTTCAGAACTGTAATGTGAAACTTTGACAAGGTACTATTCAGCATGGCTAACAGCTGTACAAATCTGAAATAAGAGAGATTTGAGGGAGATAATGAAATTTTAAGCTGACAGTGTTTTCTGTGCCAATTAAGTGCTCAGGAAGAAGCTGATGTGATACTTATTTAAATAAAAAAAAGGTGATTTGTGACTTGTCACATAATGGAGCCTGAAATCTCTAACAGTTAATGTATTATTACAATTTCTAAAGTTTCTGTGTTTGCATCTGGATAAGTATGTGCTGCATAATCTTTCCCTTTTTTTATGTAAGTGGATTTCAGTCTTCTGAAGCCTACATGGCCATTCAAATATTACTGGGAAGGCTTTCTCTTCACTTTGTCTTCTGAAGGCAGAGGAGGAGCAGGAAAGCTCCTCTATCTTTGACTGAAAAAGTTGTCAATATGTATTACTGTAACCTGTATCACTGTGCTTAACTAGGGCTATTATATTTACATTTTTCAAATGCTGGTAAGCCACCTTAAGGGAAGACGTGTCAATATAAGGTGAAATACTGCTTCTGGGAGGTTCTAACACAAAATGCTCAGTTTCCAACTTAAAAGCTTTGTATGTCTGAAACAACCCATCGAACTTGACCTATCATCATAACACTTTTCTGGAAAATCTATCAAATCCCACTTTATTAACTCTCTGTCCTCTTTTTTTTCCTGCCAAAAAAAAGAACTAAATTCTGTGGCTGCAGGAGGACAGCATTGCAAGAAGAATCTGGAAAAGAGATTATTATTCTTGCTCTGTTTATGTCATCCTTTTCCCTTTCCATTGATTGCATGAAGTGAACAGGGTAGTAAGTGATAGCCAGCTGCAGTAGGTGAGCAAGGATTTTGAATCTTCCTCAACCTTGAAGTGCCTGCGAGGGTTTGGTGCTAGCAGAGCAGGAGGAAAATGGCAAGTTAGCAGAAGGAAATTTTGCTGTGTTCATTTACTTGGCAATTAACCAAGCTTGCATGTACTCAGAAAGCAGATGTACTGATTCTACTATTGAGAACGTATCAGTGGTTATTACTGGGTGTGTCTGATGGGCCTTGTCATGTTTTCGGGATGATAGAGGGTGGTAAGTGCCCATCTGCAGTGCTTTGCTGAAAGGAGTGATTTTTGGTATTCAGGTCCCGCACAGTTGATTGCAAGACATGCTTTTTGTAAAGTATGGTAAGTTGCAATCAATACACTGCAGTGAGGATTCCTGTACCAGAAATCCTGAAAAGACCACACATCCGAGCAAATGATGATCACGTGGGAGTGTGAATTTTCTTTCGGTCAGCAAGATTGACAGAGCTTGACCAAATGTTTCTGAAGACGGCTTCTATTCCAAGTTCTCTGACAACCTGCTTGCTGTCACTGGCTGGAGCTGGCAGGCTAGTGCCATGCCACTTTGTTCAGAGAGCTCACGCTCAGTAGTATGGGAATTCCACGTAACTAGAAGCCCTTGCATTAAACGGAGAACTTGAAGGAAAAGATCGCATGTTAGCGCTTGCTGTCATAGTAAAGAAGTCTGAACCCTATAGTGTAAACCTGGGTACTGTTTTAACATAATACTGTGGCTAACCTTCCTGAGGTTCTCCGCTATATACTGGAATGTTGTGTTGTCCTCCCTCCCCCCCGTAATGCAGATTTCAATTTTATTAGCATTAGTTCTATTTCGATTTATTTCTTTTAGATTACATTTATTACAATTAAGAATTTATTAGTATTGGGTTATGAATACAGGAATAGCAGTTTTTCTACCCTCTAGATGTTTAACTTTCTCCGAGTGGAATCCTATATATTTACTGTTCTCAGAATAAGCTTTGACTGAAGTGCCTGTGTAGCTGTTATGCTACTCAGCAGGTCCACCTGGTGTTGAAGTCCCTGGTGGTTTGTCTTTAGCAGTCTAAAAGGATTGAAAAAGAGAAAAAAAAAATTGCTATCCCTAAAGTGTAGGTTGTATACGGACAGGAATGATTTACTTGGAAAATTCACGAGTTGTGCATAGGTATGTCCTACTGTGTGTGTGGTTTTGTAATGATGCTGCCAGAACTGTTGTTGCAGATTCTTTGCTCGTGTCTTTTGCTTGTGCATTTGAAACACTTTTTTTTGTGTGTTAAATGCAGTTTTTTCTTTATTTTAGTGTGTAAGGATCCACCATACAAAGTTGAAGAATCTGGGTATGCAGGTTTCATTTTACCAATTGAGGTTTACTTCAAAAACAAGGTATGGAATCATATACTTTTCATTTTAGAAAAAAAAGAAATTAAAAACATGTGGAAGTCAGGGTTTAATTAATAAATTCAGTTAAAAATTAGTTTTAAAGCTGTCTTTGTCAATGCTGTTCCTCAATTCAGCGTTACTGTAACTTTTAGAAATGTGTAACTGTGCTTAGTAGATAACTCTATGAAATCAGGATTACCTGATAAAATAAAGAATGAAAGTAATTGTTCAGAAGAATTACTAGCCCTTCCCAGAAGTGGACAGACATTAAATAATACTTAAGGAAGTTCAAGAGCCACTTAAACTTTAAGAAGAGAAACTGATCTGGATTATGTCGATTTCATAATGAACTCATTATTCTATTTTAGTATTGCCAATCTCTTTGTTCAGTTTGTGATGTTTTGAAACAGTCTTTTTTTAAATACTACGTCTTCAATCCAAAAAAAACATTCTTTTAGATGGCATGTGAACATTGATTCTACTCAACTCAACACTACCAGGGGGCACAGTTTAAAAACAAACCCAGTGCCATTCTACAAAGCTTGCAGTACTCTCAAATTCTGAGTCTTAAGTAAATGTTATACTTACTGTGGGTCTCTTAGATAGCAAATACAGAGGTTTCCTTTAATGTACGCAACAGGGTCTGTATTACTAATAGCTTGTTCAAATAAAAAGAATTGGACTTTGGTGGAATTAAAAAGCAAAAAGCTTGCATGGTTTCATGTATAGTACCTTAGTAACTGCGATATTTTTAAGTTCCTTTTGATTGTTATGTGCCTCAGTGGAGGTGGTATACTTTGCATGCTCTTCTAAGATACCTGTGTGTTTATTTTATATTGCCCAGATGTAGTTTAGCATAATTATTTTGATCAAGTCAGTGTTTCATCTTTAATATGTTGAATGTTTGGTGAAAAACTAAGACCGAAAGAAAATAGAAATGCGTAGTAGAAGACTTTTGCTGGAACCCTGGTCACTTAAAATTTGTGCTAGAGTACAACTTTTAGCTGTGTGTGCCTTCAAGTAGATATTTCAGTATTCTTTTGTCTTTCACAGAAAGCTCTGTCAAGGTGTGAAGTGTGGATAATTCTGCTCAGGCACTTTCTAAGTTGTAGGTTTTGAACAGGTAATTCAGAAATGTTCCCTGTATCAATCTGTGAAGAGTGGGGCTAGTCAACTCTGCTGTTGGAAAAGGAAACAGGACTGCTTCAGTGAGTTGATTGGCTTTCTAGCTCTGTCTCCATTAGGGAAGCAGTTTTGATTCATTCAGGAAATCTAATGAAAAGCAGCCCATTCTCCTTAACTCCTCTGCTAAGAGCTCATTTCAAAACTCGGCAGACAAAGTCAGAAGACAGTGAGTCAATCATTGAAGCATCTCTGCAGAAAGCTTCCTGCCCATCATTTCTTTTTTTGTTTTCCACTCAGACTTTTGACTGCCTTTGCTGACTGTGGAGACCTGCAAGTCTCAGGAGTTCTCCAGCAGGAGTTGTGGCTTAGACTGAGATCGAGAGGGCAGCAGTGATTACAACTCACCTCACCCTCAAGCAGCATGTGGAATTAGGAAGTTTGCAAACATCCCTCACCCCTATTTTGGGGTCATGGAATACGACAAGCAGCAGTTGGACTATGAGTCAGCTAGCTCTTCACACAGCTGCAGCACCATGCCCTTCCCTGGGGTCGGTACAATACAAAGGAGAAGTGGCACAAAAATTGAGCTGACATTCCTGAGGCAAATTGCTGCTTTCTCCTGGCTCAGCTACTCTTCCTCCCCTAAGCCACTGCACAGGTATTCCAGTACAGAAAAAGAGGAGATAGACAGAAGGAGGAAGAGGAGACAGACCATCATCACTTACTCAAGGTAGACAACTTTTCAATTTCTGGTTCAGAAAGTACCCTAACGAATAGAGAAGGCAGGGGTACAGGAAGCCACTTGGACCATGGACACTTAAAGGGTGCCTCCTCATAGGACTAAGGAGAAATTGGTAGGAAATCTAATAGACATTTCACCCTGATGGAAAATATTACAGGCTTTAAAGAATTAGGGAAATGACAAACAAATCTCCCTGCCACATTCAGCACCAGCAGCAAGCTGTCGTTGTTAGCTATTGAGACCAAGTCCTTGGAAAAAATGCTTTTAGGTCAGAAGTCTCCTACTCTGGAAAATGCAGTCCATTTAGGATAAAGATCCTAAACTGCCTTCACTGTCAGACCATTTTGAAATAATGCCAATGGTACTGGGAGTCCTTCATATAGTAAAAGTCTGCTTTGAAATCACTGGTTATGTTCATCTAACTTTCCACAGAATTCTTTGAAGACTCCCATTTATAAATTCTTATAACTTCGCTTTTATGGCAAAGCTGCTGGTACCAACGGTTTGCCTGTAATGACATCGCAGTTTTCTAAGCAGACTGGGGAGTAAATCACTTCCATTCTTTTCTGCAAGAAATCATGTGTTAATCTTTCTAACAATAAGAAATGTCATCATCCATTGTTGCCTTTGAAAATGGTCCATCAAGAAAATAGTTCATCTCAAGGGAACTGCTTATTTCTGTCTTCAGAAACGGACTACTGCAGACCTTTTATTTCAGGTCCCCTTTCTGTTGTTTCTGCTCCAAGTCTAGAGATGGGAAGATGGGGATGTCCCTTGGCTGTGTTTGAAACTTCTGATTTAACTTTTAGAATAACTGAGATTTCTATGCTTTCTGTTCTTCACATCTTTGGAATCCTGAATCAAAACTAAACTTTTTTTAACTTGAATTTTTAAGCATCTGTCACAGAACAGAGCATACATTTTGATTATATGCAGTATTGGAGATGTGCTAAGATTTTTGCTGTGTCTTCCTCCTCTTCCCTCATAGTTGCCTTCTTACCAAAGCTTTTCCTGAATTTGACCTTTTCCTTGTATTCTACATTGAGACTGACATTGGTTTGGTGGCTTCTGTTACACATCAGGACCTTTGGAGGAAGGGCTACTTAATATTGCCTTAAAAGAGCACATAAATTTTATGCAGGTTCTAGAAGGGACTGTGTAAATGTATAACACAAAACGTACTTAATATCTTTTCTCTGGTATTAGAAACTGAAGTCTATTCAATGCCACTAGTGTCCTTTTTCAACTGAGGCTTTCTCAGAACAGTAGAGCACTGGTGATTTCTTCCAAGATAAATTTGCCTTTCCTGTTCTTTCTCTCTCCATATTGGTACAGGGAACATTCAGTTTTTCACTGCAATGGCAGAGAATTTTAACTGGAACCTGTGGCGGAACACTTGAAATCTAGCTGGCCACACTCATTCAAGGCAATCAAGTTTCATTAATAAATGAGCAGACCCTGTACATAGGAGGTCAAATATAGTTCGCTGCAGCAGTTTGATTCTTACCCCTTCCTACAACTTGTGAAGAAAACAGTATTTGGCTTTGGTGGAGGAATTTGGATTCAAAACTTACTGCAGTATCTTCAGTACTATCCAGGGCTCAGATGTGTGATTGTGTTGGTGACTGAATTACCTTTTGTTAGCTGAATCGTGATACTTGCATACGTGTATGTCTGTAGCCTGTGCCAAATATGACATGATGCTTTCAACTAAGCCTTGTCAGGTCAGCTTGAAGTTCATGAAGTTCATGCATTTTGCCATGTGTTATCCTGTGCTGATAGGAGCTTCTCTGATTTACTGTAATGTCGCTGATGCTTGGTAGATTCCATAATGTGTCCACAAACACAGAATGGTTAAAAATTACATAATTTTCATTTTAATTTACAGTCTTTATGTAGTCCTTGTTCTTAACTTAGTTAGTTTTGGTGCTACATGTTTCTATCTGGTTATTTTCAACCCTCAGGAAGAACCTAAGAAAGTTCGATTTGACTATGACTTATTCCTGCACCTTGAAGGCCACCCACCTGTAAATCACCTCCGCTGTGAAAAGCTTACATTCAACAACCCGACAGAGGAATTCAGAAGAAAGCTGCAAAAAGCAGGAGGGGTGAGTCCTCCACCCATGTCAAAAGCCATCACAGTAAAGATGTTGCTGCCTATTGCTGGTTCATGATTAGTATAATAAAGATTGACCTAACAGTGAGATGAAGTGTTTTTGTGATAAACTTTGTATAACGGCTCAGTGCTTGTTGTCTGTAAGTGGGATGGAAGAGCAAATGAGCATGTACCTACCTTAAATACGTGGTTAGATACCTGTTTTCAGAACCAAGTGATTCATGTTTACTTCTGCAAAAGCAGAACTTAGACCTTATATGTGAAGCATTGCTTGTGTGACTTTCCAGAGGTGAAAAACAGGAGGGCTACTGTGATGGGAGGAAGTAATAGGAAAATAAAATGTGTTTCATTTTAAGAGAAATAGTTCTATGTTAAGCAGAAGAAAATCAGTAGTTATAAGGTGGAACAAGATAGAAACTGAAGATGTAAATATACCTACTTAAAATTATATAATGTTATGCATTTTGAACCAGAAAAGACTTCTTTATATAGTGGTAGAACTAATTCGTATGAAAAAGCCCAAAGGAAGTTTGCCTGTTGGGAGGGAGGAAAGGGCCAAACCTTAGGTTTACGTTTTGTCTGTTAGTGGAAACCATTCTGCTGTGTTTCACACAAGGGCGGAGTCACTCAGGCTGTCAGGGACCCGCAGAAGCTCAGTTACGGGGTCAGACCAGGCTGCTCAGGACTTGACCCGTCCTTGCCAGGGTGTGAAATCTACCCTGGCCGAAGGTGGCCCAACCTCCCAGGAGCCCAGCCTTGCTGCTGGGCTGTTTTTATGGGGAAAAGGCTTCTCCTTATCACCAGCCTGAGCCTCTAGTGCGTCAGCTTGTTCTGCTGCCTCTTGCCCTCCTGCCACACACTGCTGTGAAGAACGCATCTGAGTCTTCTCCATTTCCTCCCATTGGTGTCAGGGTGCCTCTGAAGCCATTCTTCCTCCCAGCTGAAACACCCCTGATCCTACAGTCTCTCCTGGCTCTGGGCAAGGGCTCCAGCCCCACTGTATTGGTGGCTTCCCATCACCTCCTGCCGTTTTGTTTCTGTGTTGGGGACCCAAACTGGAGGCAGGACCCAGATGGGGTCAGACAGGTACCGAGCAGAGGGTACAGTCCCTGCCCTCCCCTGGCTCTTGGGGCTCTGACCTGCTCATGAGACTGTGGGCACTTGTCACTGCCCTGGCACATGGGTGGCCCTGGGGCACTTTGCTGCCCTCCAGTGCCCAGGGTCAATCCCCTAGAGCTGTTTTCCACCCTTAGCCTTAAGTTTGCAGGGCTCTGTCTTGCTGGAACAAGGCTTGGTATTTGGCGTTTGTCCCGATTGTATTTCATGAGGCTGCTCTTCAACCCATTCCTCCAGACTGTCAGGGTCCCTTCTGGTGGTAGCCCTGCTCTTGAGTGTCATCTACCTCACTTCCCCAGTTGATTGTCATCTGCGTATCTCATGAACAAGAGGGTGTTCTGTCTCTTCCTCCAGGTCACTGATAGCCATGCTAAGCCAGCCCTCATACTGTGATTTTACTAACGTAAATACCAATGCTTATCTTTGTGTTTCTGAACAGTGGTGACAAAAATGGGTAGCCCTATTTGGCTACAATTAGAAAATAGTAGGTTCTGGGCTGGAGATGAGAAGGAGCTAATGTGAGAGTATTCAGTCTGCTGAAAACAAAGTAGGATTTAAGTTTTCATCAAGAAGATACCAGTAAGAATTGATCTTGATGTGGTCATTCCTTCCTAGATTTGTCAGTTACCTTTTCTGATTGGTTTCAGCCTCTAAACATGCAAGAGCCAGAGGGAAAAGAGGCAGCATTGTGATTTCTGCATATGGATATGGGAAGAGGGATGACACTGACTGGGAAACTTGAATTGGATTTGAATGTTGAATCCCACTAAAACCATTTATAAATACGGTCTGACTTGATTAATGTATTTTGTGTTGTCAGCACTGCTGGTGCTATTGCTTTTTTGGCTTGTGTGTTTCTCAATCCCAAGAAAAAATTGAAAATTATACCTAATCTGCTTATTGAGCAAATAGAAGTAAATTAATTTTGAAGATGCTGAATGGCAGGTACCTAACAGATCAATTGAATTTTGCCTCTGGAAACACAGAGTTGCTCAGGCATCACTTGTTTGAATATGATATTATGAATAACTTAATTTTGATTCTTGCAGGAAAAAGTAGTGAAAGTATTTTCAGTCCATGTTAAGACAGCAATTTAATGCAGCCCTCTCTTCCATATATGAATAAAAATGTACTCTGTAACATTCTCACCTTTTTAGAAGGAGACTCAAAATTAGTTGGTTAATCCAGGAGTACGCAGGCAACGTTTAATAGCTGAATTTTCTTTCATAAAAAGGAAAAGCTTTATAGATGCCCCTTAGGACTTGCCACTGTGGACAAAAATAGTGAAATTAGTAACGTTATTATAAATACACCTGGCTATTAATAATACAGTTTGAGGTTTCAGATTTAGAGGATGCAAGGAATAGGTCGCTTCTAGAGTAGTAGTAATTCTTTTTAGCAATAGAGGTGTTCCTTTGCCTGCTTTCTGTAAAATTAATTTGGAAATACACACAGCTCTGCTTCTGTAGCAAGGCTGCTACTTTTGAAGACAGATGATTTATTAATGAGCCAAGAGAGATCATTGAGAGGTGTAATTTTTAGAAAACAGTATCAATGTAAAACTAAAAACCACTGCATTCTGTTGTTTCAGGTTTTTTCAAATCTTTGTGTTTTTACTGTTTAACAGTTGATAAATGGTTTTTAAGTCACCTGAGATGCCTGTTACAAAACCTATGTTCCTAATCCATGTAATGAAGACGAAATCATGGGGATTTCCCTCTTTTGTCTGTCCTGCCTCTTTCCTTGCAATTCCTCAGTGTCAGTTGGAATAGTTGGCTTCTACCCAGAGCCAACCTTAGGTATAATCAGCTCTAGGGAAGGGATTATGTTTAATCTTGTGCTTTTCATAATTAAGTAATTGAATTTTCTTAAACTACGTATTATTTTACTTTCAAGGAAATAACTTAAAAGAACTCTAAAAGCTTTTCTATTTCCTTGTAATTTTTTTGGTTTAGATAGGAGTAATAGTTGTTGAGGACAACTGGATTTTTGTTGTTACTCTTAATGCTTTCAGCAGAGAATGAGCTGCTGCTTCACTGGAAAATGATGTGGGGTGTGGCAGCGCAGGACCACACAAAGAAGTCCATTTCTCTGCTGCTGAGGCACGATGACTATTACTTGTGCAGGGCTGCAGAAACGTCGTAATGGTTTTTTCATGGAATTCTAACATATCTCCTAGGTCTTACTGAAACTATGATTTGAATTTTTCTGCAGCACATTGTGGGGAAGCTCACTAGCCTATTCTGGGGCTGCTGTATGACAGTGTTCTTGGATTACCTGCTCAGTAAAGGAAACTACAACTGGTAGTTTGGTGTGGATCTGTTTGAGGCAAGATTATTCCAGCTTTGTTGATGGCCTCATTTCATTCAGGAAATCGAAAAAGTAGGAGACAGACAACAGCTTTTTGGTAGTGGTTCATTGTCCTGCAGAAGCTTTTGTGTCTTATTAGGGAGATTGTGTTGGTCTGGAGCAACTGTGACAGCTTGTGCAGTTTCTAACTGTGTATCTGTCTATTTGTGTGGGGTGGTAGATCTGAGACTCCTACGCATCAGGGTGGCATGATGTGCATTTATAGAAATTGGCAGTAAGAGAAGACCAGCTTCCATGGAAAACTGTGAGGCTGTTCCTTATGCTTTCTGTACTGACATCTGAAAAGCAAAGTTTTGTGTTTTGAAAGTGGGTGGTTCTTCATGGGTACCTGGGCACTCCAAGCTGCCAAACGTGTGTTGGTAGGTAAGCGTTGTCTTCGACTGGTCAGTTTTTTGTAAGACAACTTCTGAATCAATTGTTAGGAGAATTACGCATCGGTATTACAATTTCATATTTTTTTCCCAAATTGCTGGAAAAGGGATAGTGGCAAAGGGTTCCTGATTGTGTTAAGACAATTGGTTGTTCCCTGATCCCTTGCTTTGTTCAGCCGTGCATGGAACTACATAAATTAGATACATGTCAGTCTTTCATTCCATAATGCTCAGTTGTATCGCATAGCAAATTGGAATGCTCTTAGAAGGTGCCTGCAGCTGAGGTATTATGAAGACTGGTCACTTCAGGTTGATCAGGCAGATAGGATCATTCCTACCCAATAATGTGAATACCAGTGGCTTTCCTCTACCCACTGTCTGGGGTTTGGTTTTGTGGTTTGTGTTTTTTTTTTAAACAAATTTTCCTTTGCCCTTGCCCAGGAAGCTGTCTCTTATTTAAAGCAACTGATAGACAAAGGTTTTAAATACAAGCTCAATAGCTGCATGCTCGCAAAGTGGGTATTTGGTGAACTAGAGGCAAGATACCACTACCAGCAGATCAATTTGAATGCTTGTATGCGTAATGCTTTATTGCTGCATGTGACAAAAGGGGAAAAGTCTTTCTCTAGGGGTGGACTGGTGAGAAAAGTGTTTACTCTTTCATATATCTCTTTCATATATCTGTTTATCTGTCATACACTCTTTCATATATCTGCTTATAACAGCAATGAAAGTAAAAGGTAGTTTACGTACACTTGTTCTTTTGCTCTGTGGTAGAAGTTGTTTACCCTAGTGGATAATACCAGCATGATATTCCTGTGATATTTGTGTGCTCCAGTATCATTTAGTCTTGCATAGTTTTCATAAATTTTTCTTAGATACCTTACTAGGAGGAAAACTTGTTAAACCTCATTTTGATGTTATCTTTTCCCTCTGTTGAGCTAAAACTTGTACAGAGCGGCTTATTACTGGTGGTGTAGGAAACCTAGTTACAGTGTAAACTAGAAGAAAGCAAAATTAAGAAAGATAATTTTCTCTTGTGCAAGTATAGTGTTGTGTGTTAAGTAGTTGCCCACAGTGATGCTCTTGTTTTCTTTTCACAGAGAAAGTGAGATGGAAAGAGCCACACTCCACCTCTGACATGCATTATTAAAACAAAACTCATCCCAAACTTGTCTATTAACTGCAGTCTCTGGTGTCACTGGAACACATGGGCTTTGGAGCAGGAGAAGGAAGAACATCAGTGGGCATCTCCATTCTCTACTGGTTTTGTACAGTCACATCAAGCAGTTCTTCCATTAAGCAGTGCTGCTATCGGCCTTTCTTCTCTTTGTCTTGACTGGCATCCTCTGCCATGTTGACGCCATCTGTCTGTCTTCATTATATTGCAGCTGGCTTTGTCAGGAGTTCACCTCACCTGCTGACTGAGTTTCTGCATGCCTTACCAGACAGCTCATCTAACCTTTTTTTTCTTCTATTCTTGGAATATCTTTTAGCTAAATAGTCATGTTTGTGTGGTGGAGCTTCTCCTGGACAGCACAGGGTATCTCTGAAAAATAGTTATCTGTGTATCATCTGTGAACTTGAAGAGGCTGATCCCACTGAATTGTTAGTCAACACATTCAACAGTTAGTACAAAACTGTTTACCTGGAGGGAGACCAGTAGTCACTGGCATCTAGCTGGACCTCACGCAGCTGAAGAGAACCAGCAGTCCAGATGGTTCTCCACCCATCTCATCATGTATTTATCCAGTCCCAATCTCTTAGATCTGGCTGGAAGATGGGCAGGATTGTTCTTAGTAAACCTATGCTGACTGCTGTCAGTCACATTCTTGTCCCTGCAAGGACTGAAAGTGGTTTCCAAGAGGATATTCTCCATCTTCTTCCCAGGGACTGAAGTGAGACTGATGGGAGTCTTGTTCCCTGGATCTTCCTTCTTGAAGATGAGTGCAATATTTGCCTTTCTCTAGTCAGCAGGAACCTTTCCCAATCACCACAACCTTTTGAAAGATGGTACAGAGCTGCCTTTCAGTGGTACTGACCAGCTCCTTCAGTACCGCTGCTTGCATCCCTGATCTCATGAACCTGAGTGTCCCTGTGGATGAAGTGTGCCCTAAGTCAGTTCTCCTCTGTTGTGAGCGCAGACTGCCACAGACTCTGTGAGGGTGCTCATGTACCTTAAAGGTCTGAGGAAACAAGATCTTACTGATGAAAACAGGCTAAAAGAACACTGAGTACCTAAGCCAAGTTCTTAGTCATGAGGTCTCTTGCCCCATTGAGCATGGTTTAGCCTTCCTTTTATGGCTTATCTGGTTTTAGAAGCATTTGTTGTCATTCACATGATGAAATATTAGCTGCTTCCTATGGGTGAAAGAATTTCCATTCATGAGGATTGCAAAGTTCCCACCTGTTGGTAAAAGTTAAAAAGTTAAGAAGTCCACCCAACAGGTAAAAGTTAGATATTTTTAAATTCAATTTTAAACAAAACAAAAAACCCAATGTGGATACATAGAATCATAGAATATCTTGAGTTGGAAGGGACCCATAAGGATCATGGAGCCCAACTCCCTGCTCCTTGCAGGACTACCTAAAATTAAACCATATGACTAAGAGCATCGTCCAGACGCTCCACAAACTCTGGCAGGCTCGGTAGCATGACCACTTCCCTGGGGAGCCTGTTCCAGTGGCTGACCACTCTCTCGGTGAAGAACCTTTTCCTAATGTCCAATCTGAACTTCCCCTGACGCAGCTTCATTCCATCCTCATGTCCTTTCGCTGGTCACCAGAGAGAGGGGATCAGTACCTCCCTCTCTGCTCCCCGCCTTGAGGAAGCTGTAGACTGTGATGAGGGCACCCCTCAGCCTTCTCTTCTCCAAGCTGAACAAACCAAGTGACCTCAGCCACTCCTCAGAAGTCTTGCCCTCAAGGCCTTTCACCATCTTGGTCGCCCTTCTCTGGACACACTCTAATAGTTTGTCCTCCTTATATTAAGGTGTCCAAAACCGCACACAGTACTTGAGGTGGGGCTGCACCAATACAGTGTAGAGTGGGAGAGTCAACTATTTCCACATGTTTCTTAGTAAAACCTATTCTGTAATTTCCATATCTCTTGTACCCTGGTATGACACTGTGAAACTGTTTTCTCTAGGCCTTGTTTCTAATGCTTACCCAGAACCCAGGCCCTCCAGTCCACCCAACTCTTTTAAAAGCTCTTTAACATTTGCGAACAAGCACGTCTAATGCCCTGCTCTTACGTGGCCTAATACTGTCACCACTGACCACATCAAAGACAGGCTGTGAGATTAGGTAGACCTCTGCTCTGCTTAAATAAAGCCAAGCTACATCTTTGTTTAAAGCCTAGCTGTTGCCTCACGTTGCTTTATTAACACCAGCACCAGTGTCTTATTCCATCAGCTTCTCTGATCCAATTGAGCTGTTGGCTTGTGGAAGGGGCTGAGGAAAGGAATTAATAGTGTCCCTGTGTTTAGTCACGGAAGTGATTCATTGTGGGAGCAGAAAAGTAACAGCCACAGGTGGTCTCAGGTGCCTGGATTAAGCACGGGCTGTGGCAGAGTCCTCAGCCTATTGGAGTATACTCTTCTTTGCAACTGTAAGCTAGCAGGACACTTACAGTACAGAAAGGAGGAAATGAGTAGGGGAAAAAAAAGTACACATAGCATGGCTGCACTGTAGAACTCTTGCTATGCCTTTGATAAGCTTGCATTCTTGCTGCAGAATTAGTGGCTTGCTGTGTTATGCCCATTTCCTGCCTTTTGCTTCTTTTGTGTAGCCTTGACTTAATGTAGTCATATACGTGTATGCACACACACACAAGCAGTATGTGCTTGTAAAATGTAAAAGTAGGGACTTGCTTTGAAAGCTGGTTGATGAACATCTGCCAGGCTGTGTGTTCCTGTGTTTGTCTAATGGGAGGACAAAGGGCGGTTACCCACTGCAGAAGTTCCTGTAATTCTGTTAGCTGAGCTCCTGCAGCATTAGTACTTAAAGTGGGTGTATAGCTGTCTCTTTCATAAATTTAGCCAAAGGGAAATGCATCTCAGTTCCCAATAGTGTGTGTAATGTAGGGGCTTTTTACATAGGTAATCATGGCAAAGTAAACAAACATTTTGGAAGAGTTCATGGAGAGTTCCTTTATGTTAATATTAACTTCAAGAGGGAGGAGAAGGCAAGTGACTTTTTTTTTTTTTCTGATGTAGGGGACTTTGATAAGGACCATATCCTTTTTCTGACAGAGATCAGTTTGGAAGACAGAGGTGTGGTTTTTATCATAGGGTCCAAAAAGTTAATTTTACATGGGATCTTCTTGGTCTTTTGTCATCTTTACAGGCAGTAAAGTCTGTAGTCGCTACTGCAGTTCTGTCTTACTGCATACATTGTTAATCACATTAAAATTTTGAATCTACAGTTGCCATTTTTCATAGGGTTTACAATGAAGTAACAGGCTGCAGGACTGAATACACTGAAATTTTTGTCTCACAGTTTGGAATGTCCAGATTTTGTCTTCTACAAACTGTATGGGATTTATTTTCTCTATGTGGAACTAGATTTGCCAAATCTGCCAGACCTCAGGTGGCACTAATGCTGTTCATCCTGGCCCTGTAGGTCTTTCTATAGACAATCATCCTGTTTCTAAACAGTCTGTAAAACTGAGACTGTTAATGGTACAAAAACTTATCCAGAAACAGATATGTCAGAAGTCCACACACTTCTTAAAAATGTCAGCTTTCTAACAATGTGTGGGTATAATAATAAATACATAACTATTTCTAAACTGGAATGTTTCTGAATTTTAAAAAGAAAGTTTATGCAGTGGTTGAACCTCAGTTTATTTTAGTGAGACAGACTTTTATGCTTCAGGGAGAAAATGACAGCTTCTCAGGGAGAAAGAATCCTTGGTGGAATTTTTTGTTTCTTTGCTTTTAATTTCAAGGTAGGGCAAACCCTGATCCTCCTGGCTATATTTCTCTTCCACATGGATATGCATCTTTCCGTCATGTAAGTGTATGAACAAAGCTACTTTGTGTTAATAAATTACCTGCTTAAACTCTATAATTAATGGGTAACCTTATGTCTACTTTTTCTGAAAGCTTATTTTATTTTAATGCAGTTGGTATTTCTGTGATGTTTATGGGTTTAAAACATTGCATTGAACTTAATTTAAAGGAGAACAATCTTATTTAACCACCCATTTGACTTAGTCTGTGAGAGGAAGTAATGATAGAGACATGCATTTTCTCTATCTGTTGCACAGGTTTATGGTAAGAACATACGGCTGCAGATTTTTCTTGTCCTTGTTGCTGATCGTTTTTCGTTAACTTTTGCCTTCTCTTGCATTCAGCTGTGCTGAATTCTACCAAAAACCTTGGCAAGTTGGGGTTAAAAAGGATTTGCCAGGCTAAATGAAATCACTTATTAAATGAAATCACTTACTGTGATTCACAATAGCTCATTGCTCTTGACATTACTATGATTACAAGAAGCATTACATTGCTTTGTTCAGGTGACTTTTGAGAGCTCTGGCTCCTGGCAGGCTCTGGTTTAGGTGTCTGAGAAATGGAAATGAGGAATTAGGGAGAAAATTTGATTGGTCATGTGAAGAGGCAAAGGTGATCACACAGGGCACCCACAAAACCAAATACAGCTTTGTGCGTGGGAGGCAGTGGAAAGAGAAAGATGTTTCCTTGCAGGTGTAGAGCTCTGCAACTCCTCTCCAGCTTTGCAGGGCTTGTCAGACAGCAGGTAAGCTATCTCTGGTTTTGATAAAATAGGTCAATGAACAGTTGTGCTAGGAAGCAGTAAAATCCAGACACAGCAGCACTGGAGGTAGAAGACAGGAGCTAGCTGAGTTCCTCTCCGATGGAAGGTGTGAATCTTTTACATGGCTGGTAACTGCTCTGTGATAGTTGATTTATCTGTGGTTACTGGAAATGAGCAAGCAGTTTGTACTTACGAGTCTTTAAAATCAAGAAAGGGAACCAGACCTTTATTACAGCAAAATGCTGCTTGCTCACCAGCCATCCAGCTTACTGTACTCCAGATAAAGCTTGAAGTTAGAAGTTGAAGCTGTTACCACTTTCATATTAAAACCTCAGGCTGTTTTTACAGTGTTATCTTTGTGGTAGGTTAACCTTGGCTAAGGGCTGAACTTCCACCCAGTCACTTGGTCACTCTGCCTCCTCAACATGGCAGGGGGAGAAAATAGGATGAAAAAAGCTCATGGGTCAAGATAAAGGGAGATTGCTTACCCATGAACGTCATGGGCAAAACAGACTCCATGTGGGGAAAATCAGTTTGATTTGTTGCAAATTAAAATAGATTTGGGTAATGAGAAACAAAACAAGCAAACAAAGCCAGAAAAGGAAACGCCACCATCCCCTGACACCACCTTCCTATGCTTCCCCTTTGTTCAGGACTTGTCTGTCTCCTCCAGCTCCCTGAGCAGTGCAGGAGGATGGGGAATGGGGTCAATCCATAGCAGCTCTGCTCTGCTGCCCGTCCCTCCTCATACTTTCCCCCTGCTCCAGCATGGGGCCTCTCTGTGGGCTGCAGTTCTTCAGGATCTGCACCAGCATGGGTTCTCCATGGGCTGCAGGGAAATACTTTTCCAGCACCGGGAGCACCTCTGACCCTATTTCTTTGACCTTGGTGTTCACACTACAGTTTCTCACACTCACACTTTTCTTACACACTTCACACACTTTCCCCCTTACCTCCTCTGCCTGTGAGTTGTTTTGCCCTTTCTTAAACCTGTTTTTCTGTGAGGCGCATGTCATCTTGCCTGAGGAGTTGGAACTAGGTGGTCTTTAAGGTCCCTTCCAACTCTGACCATTCTATGGTTCTGTAAGGGGCTCAGACATTCCCATGGTGGGTCTGTTGGAGCTACCTGGATCCAGGCACAGAGTCGTCCCTGGCCTGTCCTCACACGGGCCACCCCAGCCTCTCAAACCTTGCCACCTATACCCATTACAGTCTTCCTTCACATCACTCTAGTTGAAAGTGAAGACTGCTGCTCATAAATATGTATGGGATGTCAGCAACCTGCAGAACCTTTTACTGCAGGTGGGATGAACTTTTAAATGTACTAGACACGGTCAGGGCAAGAGAAAGCATCCTAAGGACTTGCATGCCAGCGTGTGTAAGCAGCCATAATAGAACAAACTGTGGCATTTTCTGAGGGGCTTGTGTTGTATTTGCATGGAAATTGAAAGAAGTGATTTGTTCATTAAATAGAACATGGCAGTCTGGTTTCATTAACCCATCCCCTGTTGAGAGGAAACATGGATACTGCTTTTTGGTTAAGTTTTATTCTCCTACCGATGTGATTTGCAAGTTTCTTAGGCAGATGAGACTGTCTCTGTTGGTAATGTTTGACTGAGATGCTTTCCCTCTTACAACAGATCATGGTAATGTCAGATGGCACATCATTGTCTTCAGGACAGAGCCTTCATCTCCCTAACCTTCCCAGTAACTCCCTGTCTTTTTCCGAAGTGAAGAAGAAATCATCTCATGGGCCAAAGGTGAGACTTACCTTGCTAGAAGATATTTGAGCCAGTGGTGCTTTCCCTGGGAAAGTACTTGAGGAAAAAATATTTCTGGATATTTTTGCAGTCTCATGACGTATTCCAGTGATAATAGTCTTGGTATTTCTTTGCTGTGAACTTACTGTTTGCCACATGAAAACAATGCAGAACAAGGTTGGCTGTGAGAACGGGTGCTAATGAAGGTACTGCTTTTCTGGTTTTTGTGTGTATAAATAGATTTTTGTAACTTGGAATATCCCTAGTATCGGAATAACTTCAAAGTCCAAATTTCATTTAGATATGCCTCTAGAACAGGAGCTGTAGAAAGGTCTTGGTAGTTCTTGGGTGTAAGTTGTCTGCACACTGTGGGTCTGTGTACTCCAGGTGTCTACTGGATGACTGGGGAATTTCTCTGCTGCAACAATAGCCCTTTATGTGCTTGGCTTGGTTTTGGTTTGTTTTGTGTCTGTGAATACCAAAGCCAACTTTGGTTTGGTTTAAACTCTGAGTGTGGAAAGGAGGAATCAAAGAATATTTGCTTAACCATTTGCCATTACAAAGCACCACACAAACTTTTTGGTGAGAGTAGAATTTCAGTCAAGATAGTAAAACCAATGCAATGAAGTGATATTGCTGGTTTAGCGTTCACTTATAAAAAAACAAAATGCGGTATGAAGTAAGAAAGAATTTTTTGCTTTCTGTCACATCCTCTTCTGAAATACACATTAAAAATATGGACACTTATATTTCTAAAGTTCCACGATTTTGTGTTTAATTTTATGGAGATGATATTAGTGAGCCCCAGTATTGTGATTCTAAAACAAAGCTTTAGTCTTGGAAATACAGAGAACAGGCAGAAATGCATGAAACCTTACTTTATGCATTTTTTCAGGATATAAAAATAGCTGCAGGGTAGCTACAGATACCTGTGTTGTGTTTAAATCAGTTGTATTATGTAAATACTACGTGCACAGAATACAGCAAAACAGCTTGATTAATTTTGTTGGGAAGATTATGTCTTTTGGAATGAGTTGTAGTGTCAGCTGCAGTGAAATAAGATTTACTTAAGAAACAAAAAAGCAAAAGCTTTTATTGAGTATGTGACCGGAAAAAAAAAAAATGCTTTATGCTCCCCGTTTTGGCTTTCTCTATCAACCCAGTGAGCCTTGTAATTCTCCATCTGCTTTTAATTCTCCTGATGCCACTGGTTGTAATAGTTTGATGGGCTGGACAAGCTGAAGTGTGGAGAGCTTTGTAAACATGCACTACAGTAATCTGTAGGAAGAACTAGCAGCAAGTAAATTCAACTTCAGCATACAGCTAGCAAGTAGAAGAATACCACAGTATTTGTGGAGGCTTTCAAATGTTCGGGTTCTTTTTTTTTCCCCACCCAAATCAGTTAGTATTTTTATTCAATAACCAAAAAAATTGTATTCAACAAAAATCTGCATTTCCTTGAGAAAGTAATTCCTTTTAGCTATCTACTTCCTCTGTTCCTCTTAAGAGGAGGAGGTGTGTTTGAGACTAATTCCAGACCATTGGCTTGAGATGGACACATTATTTCAATAGGCATACATTTGAAGAAATGCTGCATTATTACCAATGATAATAATGCATGTTTTTGTGTACCCTAATCCTAAATTTGTAGACTAAACTCAGAGTACAATAGACTGGCATGGCCATGTCAATGTGCTCAGTTTAATGACTTCATAAATTTAATGAACCACCCCTCCCTCCCCGCAACTGCTTCATTTGCTCATTAGGTTCCTAATGTCTGTCAGCAACTGGAGAGGTTTGAAATGATTTCTAGAGGATACTGCTTATTCAAACTCGTGTTCAACCAACTTGGGAATCACGTCTTGTGGTATGAAGTCAGAATCCGATCCTGTGAGATATACAGAGTGTTCAGCAATGGTTCTTGCCTTGTAGTTACAGAAGTGTTTTAATCTGCAAATGTGTTACCTGTTGAGCAGCTGTTATGGTCCATTTGGATCTCTCAAATTTACAGAACAATGTAGTTGGTGATTTAAACTTTATTTCATGAGCTCATTAAGTAGTACAACAAACAAACACAATAAAGAGGGCTCAGTTACCCTTGCCCAGACTACTCTTATCACATGAATTCTCTTAGTCACCGCTCAGGTCATACGGTTTCGTAACATGTAACCTGTAACTTTACTGATGTTTTATGCCTTCCAGCTTGAAGGTTTGGTTTATATAATCTCCATAAGTTAGCAGATTCTGATGAAACTGCCAGACAAAGATGATGGCTGGTGCAGACAACGATTTGCAGGTGATCATGGTTGCATAATGGCCCTTTAGCTTTTTCTGACCACCTGTCCTGACTTTGTGGTGCTCTGGCTGCTCACAGCATACATCAGTCCCTAGAGTGAGCTGCGTTAGCCAAAATCTGTGCAGCAGTTGAGTGCCACAGTCACAGTAGCACAGTTTTTCTCTGTTGGTAAAACCTTAGACTTTTATTGTGCTTTCTAAAATATTTATTTTTAAGGTTCTGTTAGTGCTGCTTTATGAAAGGGGCACTTTATGAATCTTGAAGTACTATATGTACATGGTGTTACTTGGCGTAAGAAAAGAAAACATCTGCAGTTATTTTAACCTGCATATAATCCTCTATATTATTCTTTTGATGCTTGTTACACAATGTATCAAAGTCTAATCTTTACGTGGGTTGCTTCAATATTTGATGAATACACAAATGTAAGCTATGGTGTGTAAATATCTTACCTGTCAAAACCCCACGATCTCCATTTTACGTAAGAACTGAAAAGACTTTTATTTGTCCCTTGTAGCAGAAATACTTCTTCACTCTTACTCATTGCAACACTACTTAAGGGGGGAAGGAAAAGAAACAATTAAATATGCTGTTAGATTTTGCTAAATAAGAAAAGGGATTGAACATATGTTCTGATTTTCACGAAGAACTATGCTGTTTGTGATGTGAGTATTTAGCCACATTGCATCCCCACCAGCCTTCCATATTCATCATTAGGTTTAACATAATTTTACCAGTGAATATATTTGGGTTTTTTTCTGGTTTACAAATTTTATGCTCCTTTTGCTGTTTTCTCCAAGTCATTGTTGGCCTCTGTTAGGGTCATTGGAGAAATTTAGGAAATAAGAAAAGATTTTTTAATGAATGAATGAATGCAGGTATAAAAGCAATGGATTGGCTGTTGCAGGGAAAAAGTAGCTCTCAGAGTATGGCAGTGGGGTGTGTGTCTGCATCATGTATATCATACCATTATAAATATGTCATATCATATATATATATATAAAATAAATGTCATATACTTGTACTATGGTTTCTATGAAAACATCAGCTTCCATGTTGTAGAATGACGAAGTAAGTCTGGTTTTAATATTGAAAACATAAGAAAGATCTCAAGTTCCTATTGGTTTTAATACTACTGTGACCCAGCTCTCATTTCACAGCTCTCATCTGTTGGAAAACCAGTAAAATGAGTCACTCCTTTTGGAGCAATTTAAAATATGTGGTAAGGAGACCAGCAAGAAACATAAGAACTCCATCTAATTTATTAATGCATAGATTTTATTCTGCCCCAGGGCAACACAGCTCTGGCATGATTAAACAAGATGTGAAGATAAAAGCATTAATAATTAGTTCTTATGTCAACCTTTGGGGCTGGTCTTGCATGAAAGTATGGAGTTGGTTTAATATTTTTTTTATTTAAAAAAAAGCAACAGGAAAGGAGTTTTGACTAAAGTAAAACATCTCAAGGAATGATTAGGCCTTTTTTTGTTGTTTTTTTAATTACTGGCCTGGGAAATGAGGAAGTGCCTTACTTTCAGACATTCAGATGCTGTCATAATACTGTTCATTGTTGATGTTCTGCCCATTGTTCAAAGCATATATATAGTTAGATTTCCAAATCTGACTGAAAAATACCTTTGCAGCATTGATGCAGGAAATGTCTGAACAAAAAGAACAATTGAATAATTTGTGCAGCACTGTGTGAAAATTCAGTGTTTTACTAATCAGTTGAGATAATGGGAAGGGAAAAACAGTAATTATTTTTAATTAATTGTTTCCACCTGTTGCTATAGAGAAGGGAGATACTGTTCTTTTTGCAAACATGGTTATGTGTAAACTGTTCAGGTGACTACGGTATTAAATAATGGTCTAACACATCCTGATTGGACAAGTCGTAAGTAGTTATCTAGCAACAGGGAGCACACAAGTGGATGTATTCTCAGTCTTAGTGTCTCCTCTTGTTGACACAGCTTTCTTTAAACAGTGTAATTCTTCTTGGTTTTACTTGGTAGGGTTTTTTCAGAGCAGTTCTACTGACTGCATTTTTAAAATTAGTCAGTGCCCATGGCGGCTGAGGCTGGCCATGTCGCGCTGTGGTCCTTCAGTTTCCAGCACACTGTTGCTATCCCATTTAAGTCACGGGGAAAATGGTGGTGAAGTAAGGGGGAGGGAAGAAAAGCTAAATATTTTTTTCCCCTCAAGAATTCTGTAAATCTGTGGCAGTGTTAGACAGCCAGACGTACCACATCTACATACACAGAATCACAGAATAGTTTGGTTGGAAGGGACCTTTACAGGTCACTTAGTCCAACCCCTCTGCAGTAAGCAGGGACAGCTTCAACTGGGTCAGGTCACTCAGACCCCCATCCAACCTGACCTTGAATGTTTCCGGGGTGGGGCATCTGCTGCCTCTCTTTAATCCAGGAGGGCAGCTGAAGTGAGAAAACTTGTGGGTTGTTGAAAAGGCAGTTCAATAAGGAAAGCGAAAGCTGCATATGTAAGCAAAGTAAAATAAAGAATTCATTCACCACTTCCCATCTGCAGGCAGGTGTTCAGCCATTTCCAGGAAAGCAAGCCTCTATCATGTGTAACGGTTATGTGGGAAGACAAACATCCAAAGTCCAAATGTCCTCTCCTTCCTCCTCCTTCCCCCACTTTTTATTGCTGAGCACAACGTCATACGGTGTGGGATAGCCCTCTGATCAGTTGAGATCAGCTGTCCCAGCTGCATCCCCTCCCAACTTTGTGTGCACCCCCAGCCTATGCGCTGGTAGGGCAGGGTGAGAAACAGAGAAGGGCTTGACTCTGTATGAATGCTGCTCAGCAATAGCTAAAATATCAGTGTGCTATCAACACTGTTTTCAGCACAAATCCAAAACATGACCCCATACAAGCTACTATGAAGAAAGTTAGCTCTGTCTCAGCCAAAAGCAGTATAAGGGTCATAAGAAGAAAACATACTTGGCACTTCGTAGAATGGTAACTGTGGATCGCTGGAAAATAAAATAGAGCTAGGGATTTGTTCATGAATTCTCCACAGAGAAAAGCATATTCAGTCTTACACAGATGTGAGAATTTTGGGCATTGCTTTGGTCTGCAGCTTGCAAAGGATTTGGATGAATAGCCAACCAAATTATTGAAAATCAAACCCAGAAGTGCTCTTGTAATATTTATACTGACTAGCACCCTTTTCAGTAGTTCTCTATTTGCAATAATGCTTTCTTTGCATAAAAATAATACTGGAAGAACACTTTGTAAGTGTTGTTCATGATACTCCCTTTCAACCTAAGAATTTCATTAAAACTGTGATTCTAGAACTGTGTACTGGGACACCATTAACAAAATATATTCCAGCTTCTGATAAATAGTCATCCTTTTGTCATAAGGAGGAGTAATTAATGACTCTTGAGCTATAAGATGTGTAGTTGCCAGAAAGTAAGATGTGAGCATGGGAATCTTTGACATACTGGGAGTTTATAGTCTATATAATTTCTCTAAAGCTATTCCTGTTCTGCCAGTCAAGAGTACGTTTGTTTGGGAGTTGGAGGGTGTGATACTGGCATGGCATGTGGCACTTAAGGAATAGCCTGCTTTCAAGAAGGGTTGGTTTCCTAGATTCGTGGGCTTACCTTTTTTCAGCAGGACTAAAACTTCACATACTTTTATTTCTACATTAGTATGGGTTCTTTTTTGTGTTATTTTGGCTTGGTAATGTTAATGAAGTTCTACTCAGTATAAATCTATATCTAGAGTTAGGATTTTTACAAATATCACAGTGCATCAGGTTTCATGCTTGGTTTATTTTTTTTCAGTGTTCTTGTGTTTTCAGTTTTATACCATTTAAACTTCACCTATAGGTAAAAGGATAGGAAGTCAATGGACATATGCAATATATTTGCTGAAGTTTCTTTCTAAAAGTCTCAAATGCTGCGCACTACATAGATAGAATTCATCTTGTAAGAAATAAGCAGCCTCAACTTGTTGACTATAGATTCCTATAAACTGAAATGTCACTTTGCAGATTTCAAGTAGTATAACAATGAGGCTTGTTTCTGGAGAGTGCTACAGGTGTTTAGTGTATGTAACAGTGCAGTTAGGCTACTGGGTGATTTTGAGATGCTGAGTATCCACTGCTCTCAGTTTCAGTGCATGTGGGCAGTGCTGAAGCTATTGTTATCTTTTGAAAATTCCTGGCTGTTAATTCTCAGATGAAGGGATCCCATATGACCCTTTCCAGATGGTTCAGTTCCCTTATTGCGGGTTCTAGCTGCAGATCACCACTTCCCATGTCACTTTGACTCTTCAGATTCCATGAAACAAACAGCTGAGTGAGGAACGATACTGCTTTGCTCTTTCTGCTTTTGCCTGTCTTACAGGACTGCTAAGTCATCACCCTCTCAGAAACCCTTCTCATGTAACAGCTGAATTTAAAAAACTGCAATGAAATACTCAGCAGAGACAGCGGCAGTAAATACAAAGAAGATAGCTTTTTTAGTAAAGGATTTCTGATAGTTAATGGCCAAGGTTAACACTTTATAAACTGTTTTCATGATCATCTTACGATGTTTCTTAAAAAACGTATCTAATTCTTAAGGTCAAAACTAACTTGTCTTGTAGCTATTGTCAAGCAGTGGTAACTACTCATGTTCCACCACTTTGTAACAGCTAAGGTGACCAAAATTGAGGTCTGTAGGTGTGCTTACATAGATATTTGCAGTTTCTCATTTGCAACCTGCAGTTCCAAGTTTTTAATATGAATAATCCTGTGTCTAAAGTCTGCCTGTCTTTTGGGTCCTTTTCCCCTGTCCTTTTTCCTCAGTAGAATTTTGCATTTCCTTTTTGCAGGACCCAGCTAGGATTCTGAACACAAACAGCAGCAGCAGCGGTAGTAATAATTTTTCAAAGACCCACAAGTTAACAAAGGAGCACAAGGAAAAAACTTCTAAAGACTCGAAAGAACATAAAAGTGCCTTCAAAGAACCTTCCAGGGAACACAGCAAATCTTCCAAAGAATCCTCTAAGAAACCCAAAGAAAACAAACCCCTAAAAGATGAAAAAATTGTTCCTAAGATGGCCTTCAAGGAACCCAAACCCATGTCCAAGGAGCCAAAATCAGAAAACAACCCCATCCTTAGTGTAACAGGTGGGCAGCTGCAAGAAAAGAAGACTCCCACAAAAAGGCCGTCTTTTCTGGACTCTGAACCTTCTGCAAAAAAAAGAAAAAAAACTGGCTCTGATTCGTTATTTAAAAGTGTTTCTAGTGCCCCACCACTGATTCTTACTTGTTCAACTGACAGAAAACCGTCAAAGGATAGATCTCAACTCAAAGTGGGGAGAGTCAAAATTGAAAATGATACACTGGAAAAGAAAACACCTACTCTGCCACCATTTGATGATATTGTAGATACCAATGATTCTGACATGGAGGAAAACGTGTCCTCCAAATCTGAAGTAAGTGCTGTTTGGTTTTGCTTCATATGTGTTGTGTACTCCCAGTTTGTGGGATTGTGCACCATACTTGTATTTTCCCCTTCCTTTCTCCTGTCTAGTGGCAGGTTGTTCAAACTGAAGGGTGTTGACTGCCAGCTGTTCAAACTTATGCATGTTCTAGTTGAATTGTATTGCCTATTCAAGTCTACTCAATTTATAAATCTCTCAACATGATGATGAATGAGCATATCGGATATGGCTATAAATAATACTGTTCTTTTGGTCATCTTCTCTTGAATTTCATTCTTCTTGTGAGAGAAGAGGAAATCGATTGATTTAAATGCTGGTGTTTCATAGCCTAAGTCTTTGTGTTCAGTTGTTAGAGAATTCAGTAAATTCAGGAAAGGGTTACCAGTAAATCAGAGTGATACTTGCTATTTTTCTCCTAGAAAGGGCAGTTCTGTGAATGATGCCAATTTCGTGGAGGAGTAGCAGAAGTTCCTAGAATCCTCACTCTGAGGAGAACCTATCCAAAGTAACAGACTTATGCAAGAATAAAGACCATTTTCATGGAAGTTAGCTCTCCTGAAAATACTTGCCTACTGTGCTTGCTTGTCTGTTTCAAGCATGATTTGTTCTTGATGGCTAGGATTCTAACCATTGACCTAACAGACTGCAGTCTTCAGTGTAGAGAGTATAGAGAGATAAGTAGAGAAAGAAAGGGGTGGGAAGAGAAGCCTTGTTAGCTAACTTTTTTTGTGCTTATGGCTAGAGGTAGTGTGCATGGTAGAGAAGTCGTCCCGTCCATGCCTGTTCAGTTCTGTCCTTTTCTCTGTTGTGTGCCTCTGTTACTATCATCACTCATCATAGCCCTGCTTTTGCCCTCTCTGGAACAGACAATAAATGCCCTGCTCTGGGGAGGTGTCAACATTAGATTTTTTTACTTCATAGAAACTTGCCATGGGGGAGAAAGTAATTTATTTCTGAAGTGACCTTTTAATGACTGGTCCTTTAGGGCACGCAAAAGCTGTAAAATTTAGAAGATATGGAATAAGACAGGCTGCGCTTTACAGCCTGGCATTGGTGATACGGCGGTTGGGATGGCATTCTCATTCTGGCTTAGAACTTATGAATTTGTCTTTGAACCTAAAAATGTTCACACTTGTCAGCCTTGATGTGAATTAATGTTTAATGTCTTCAAAAGAAACTGAATCTTATATTGTAATTTATATCAGTACCCTTAGGACTTGCTATGCGCCCTCAGCATAAGCAGCTAATTAGCATAGATTTTTCTTTCAGATTTCCATTCCTTCAAATAGGTGCGATATAGTGGCACATACACTTTCACCAGCAGCAGCAGTTCTCAATTTTAATTCAAAGCAAAGAGAATTGAGAGGAGCAACTGGAATTTTACAAATGCAGGCACTACAGAGGTGTGTGCTGCATAGCAACTTGCAGATAACTAACATGTGAAGGGTATGGATAGGTGCTTAAAGTGTATTGTTTTAAATTGTTGACATGTGTTTCCCTATTTGTTATCTTGCAGCCTGTCACCCTTTACCAATGGTATAATGGGTACACCCTTGTGTTTTTCATAGGATGACGCAAATCCACTTGCACTGCTGGTTGTCATCCATCTGCTGTTGACCTACAGGACCAAAGGGGCACCTTAATTCTGTACTAAAGCAAAAAAGCAGATTCGGGGCTTTCTAGTTCTGTGAGCTGCTGTTACTGAGAGGGTAAACGGCCAGAGTCCTCTGAAAAGAAGCAGCTTCTGCTGGTCTGGGCTCTGGTGTATTTTTAACATTGATGTCCTGGATCATGGAACAGATAGGTCTTCAGTGGGAGAGCCAGTGTGGTCCACATCTGTGTGGGTGAAAAGGACGTCTGACACTTTGGAACTGTGCGCATCAATAAATCAGGCTGAGTATGGCTCCAGTCAGTGACTGTATACTATTTAGAAGGTCAATAATATACTTGTTTTCAGAAAAGATAGCTAGAAAACCCAGAATAATTCCCAAAGACGCCTCTGGATTCACATCATTGTTAGTGTTGTGGGAGAAGGAGCTGGGCAGCCTGGTTAATCAGTGTCTACAGATTTCATAGAGTTGTTCCTTCTACAATTCATTAGTTTTAACCATGGAGCCTAATGAAAGGCGACTGAGAGTGTAACAGAGGTAATTCTGTATGTTGGAAAAAATAGTTCGGACTTTTTGTATGTGTTGGTTCAAAGCATTTCAGGAAAAGGAGTAGATTTTACAGGTAGATCCATAAAGGGTGTATCCTGTAAATATACGTATAAAGAAAAAAGAGTGGAAAGTTGTAAAGTTACATAGAGTGTAATGGAAGTGAAAACATGGTAATGTTTTTGCTATACAGGACCAATCTGTTCATGCTTCATGGTACTAACCAACATAGTTGCCTGAAGCTGGGAAGCTGAAGTGGCATGTTCTGGCATAATAATATAAATAATATAAAATTTGGTCAAATATTATTTCTTACTCTGGTGCAGTTACAGTGGTGGGTATCATAGCATTGATGAATGAAGAATGTGTTATTATTTAGGAGTATATTCAGTGATGAAGTATCCAGGATTTATTCCTGAAGTGGCTTTAAAAAAGCAAAACCACAAAACCCAACTCAGCAAATTTAGGTTAGATATAACAAATCAGATTACAAATCAGCATCTAAAAGAAAATTGTTAGGATACCACAGAAATATTAACTTAGTCAAGTGCATTTTTTTCTAGTTTAAGTTACATTTATAACATGGTACAAATCTAATACTGTATGAAGTGTTGTAATAAAATTATAAATAACTTTGAGAACTTTGTGAGGACAGTATTTTCTTCGCTCCATGGAGTAAGAGATGCTCTCATTCTCAAACACATGTCCCAAAATGATGACTGCTCGCTTTCTTGGCATTACCTTATATGCATAAATGTGCATATCAAACACAATAACTTTGTAATAAAAGGTATAATGTAAAAGAGCTGTCTGTAACTGCTCTGTAGCTAAGGCTGTATTACTTCACCTAGAGTTGTTTTAGTCATGCTTTTACATTTTACGGAGAGTTCAGTTTGTTAGTAGGTGCACAAAACCAAGTAGGTTTTGTGTGCATTTCTTTAAGTTTAAAAAAAAAAAGTCAGGGGCAGGGATAGAGATCTTTATTTCACAGGTTCTGGAAGAGTCTCCCCTTGGCAAATATGCATTGCTTGTGAATTTAACGTATTTTGTTGTAATATGTGAGAAGTAAGTTAGGAAGTGGGACATCAGCCAACAACGCTGGCATTTTCTCTGGAAATTTGTCCAACAAGCAGCAGAGCGGAAGTTTAGATGAATTCTTACTGCTTTTATCAAATGTATTCACCAGAAGCTAGAACTTTGTGCAAGAGTAAGTTTCTCCTATTGCTGGTCACACCGAAGACTCTTTTCAGACCTAGGGGTAGTAGTCCATGATCAGTTCTCAATTGCCACAGCTGGGTTCAGGTTTTTAAATTAAGCTTGACTTTCTGAGAAGTGTCCTCATGGTGACAGAAGCTGACAGGCATCATTAAACAGAGGCCCTGTTTCACTGGGCAGGTGCTGCAGGAAGGTAATGCTGCTGCCGCCCTAATTTCTTCAGATACAGTGAATCGAGGTGGGGTGAATCCTTTCAGTTAATGGGCTTTAATTTTTGACATAAAAGCAGGTGTCCCCAGCCTTTCTTCATACTGGCATCATGTTCAACCTAGTTCTGTGTATTCACACTTGAAATACTGGCCCTCACCTTCAGGAAGTGTAGGACATAGAGGTTTAGCATCCCCCTGAGAGAGGTGGATTCTTTCTCATGTGGTAGAGCATGTCTGACAATGGCTAATCCACTGTTCAAGCTGTAGGTGGATCCACAGCTTAAAATTCAGGTTTAAGAACGCAGCCAGGTTAGCATACTGTTGCCTTGGGGGTGTTTCAGACAGCCAGTCGCTGTCCTCAGATATCCTGTAGTCAGTTTTGAGCTCCAAATACCTTTATAAAATTACAGTGGGAAGTAAAGAGAATCATATCCTTGCTTAGCAATAAACTCTCTGCCCTTGTTTAGTAGCCTTTCTGTGCATGACTTAAAGAACAAGACCACATATGGTCATTTCTCTGTGGTCTGTTTGGCGTACACTGTAGTGTGGTGTACTGCTCTGTTTATTTTAGCTCTGTTTTTCTGCTGACTTTGATATGTGGGCAAGTGAAACGTGTGTCTCCATTTCTCTTCATGCTGCTTTGTTGAATATCACTTTTCAAATATGTCCATGATTTAAAGTATGTTGGTCTTAAGCATTAATGGTAGACTTGGTCTTCAAAACAGTGCGGGTCTTCTTAGAGTCATATGAGCTAGCAAGGTTATTATGTCATATATTCAGTTAGAAATTACAGGAGGGCTGAGGAATTACTGCATTGGCTTTGATATGAAGCATGTAAAGTAGGGTGTGGAGTGAAAGCAGGTCAGATTTTTGATTTTATTGAGGCGTATGAATATTAGCACAGTCCACTTGAAAGCTCCAGAGATTTTGCTTTTAAATTCAATGGCAGGATGTTTTAGTTAAAGCTCTGTTTGCTTCATATGTGGAATAGTGTGTCAATGTGATTAAAAAAAAAGACTCCACCATCTTGATTTTGTTGCCTGTCAGATCGTGAAATATGATGATCTTCTCACAACATTTGTGTGAGCTGCAAACTGGTGAGTGAGATGGGGCAATACGGAGTTTTGGATCTGACTGAGACATTTTCCATGGCTGCAGCTGCCCCTTCTGAGCTGCAGAGACATTGCAAAAGGGATACTCTGATACTACTTTTATAATTATTACCAGTTATGCTGGACCGGTTGGGGAAGAATAAATGGTGCATGGCTCTAAGTGAAGCTGCTGCAGCAGAAAGACACAAAGGAGATCAGTCAGATCATGTTAACATGTTTAGATGTTAACAGATGTTCTCAGTATATCACCAGTTGCAGTGATCTGAATAAAAACTTTTAAAATCTGCCGTGCATTAAAGCCATTTGTTGCTGAATTTTCTAGAGAATGCCTGTGGCTCTGTTGGATGAATTTTGGCTCCTGGTGTGATTATTTTGCACGTGATGTGTTATTGGGTTTTTTTTCCCTTCCTGCCAGTATATGTTCCTGCAATAGTAGCAGCCTTTTGGCATGTTGAAGCCTGTGGAAATACAAACTGAGCAGAAATGCATGCTGGTGAATGGTGACAGCTCAGGGATGAGGAGTTTCAGTTATTAAACGCCAAGTACTTTAGCAGGTCTTTTACCTTTGGAACAAAGAAATGCCAACTCCTTCTTAGGGAAGTCCATTACAGAACAGTGAAAACATAGTAGTGATCACATAAACTGTGGGTTTGTACTTAATTAACTCCCTGCCTATCTTAAAGCAGTCTTAAATTTAAAATGTGAGTACCTTTTTAAAGTAATCCATAAAATGTCACTGTGGATCTGGCCCATCATGTATTAATTTGACGGTCAACAAAAGTAGGAAGAGTATTTTGAAAACCCCCATGGTCTTGTAAAACCTCCATGCCCTTGTTAGCTGAAAAATCCTGCTTCCTGACAGGGCTGGGAGCCAAGGTATGATCTCTTTCAGATAATACTTAACATTAGAAATAACAATAGTGAAGTAGAGCTCCATGTGGAATTTTCATGTAGTTACCCAGGAAATAAAAGAAAGCTAGGTTTTAATGTTTTGGTGAAACTGTGACTCTGTTAAGATCTTTAATAATGTAGAAGAGGATTGATACTGATGATAGTGATGATACTGATCATATACTTAGGATCTTTACATTTTTGCTTGATGTTTTAATGCCTTGTTTCCACATTTGGTTATTTTCAGGCCAGGTGCGAATGCTGCTCTTAAAGCCCTGCCAGCCACTCTTGTGGGGTTGTTTGCCAGGAGTACTCCCGTGTTGGGGAGGTAATTCAATAGTTGCAAACAGGTGGGTGTTAGCAGGTCGTGTAAGTGCTGTACAGTCTAAGGTGTTTCCTTCCAGATGTGTGCTCAGAGAGAAGTAGTGGCCTGAGATTGCCAGACCTCCGTGGAGAAATGCTAGTAGGCACAAAGTATGCTCTATGGCCATCAGCATCTGCTGTAGTACAGCACCATTCAGCTGCTATACTAACCCTATTTTTATTAGCTGTTACTACGAAGGGAGAAATGCTTTGGCTTCGCACACAAAAGCTTAGGTGCATATGAATGTGGTGAGATGAACCAGGCAGCAAGATTGACAGGTAGTGATTCCTCTGTGGCAGCAAGCTCGGATGTTAAACTGAGATGCTTTTGTTACCGTGGTGTGCTAGGAAATCACCGGCTTACAAAAGTGTTAAGGATTTAGAAATAAAACGGTGGAGAGAAACCATATAGATATGGTTGAATGTCCAAGTTGCAAATGTAATCTTGTGAGAATCAGGAAATGTTGCGTTCTTGAGGCAAAGTCATGGGTATTGAGTTGTTTTCAATTTTAGGCAATGTCTTATTTTGACCACAGAAAGAACATCATACATTATTAGGCTACTAGTTCAGGCTTCAGTATTTTTATTCACAAGTGTTGACTATGTCTGTTTCAGTGGGGACTGCTCATATGGATTCACTCAGTCATTTGCATAAATGCATTTTTGGATTGTGGCTTTAGTTTCTGCATTCATCCCTGGAAAATTCTATTAACCAGCTAGCCTGCAGAAAGTAAGGATTTTAACTGGGTATGTGCAGTGCCAGTATTTTCATTACGTTCTTCCTTTTGTGGCAAAAAAAGACTTCATGCTTGGTCCAGTAAAGTCATGACAGTTTTGTGAGGCAAAGATGTTTGCAGTCAAAATGTTAAAGATAGGGTATTTTATTTTAATCGCAGTCAGGTGAGGTCGTCTTAATACAGTTTCATTGCTTTGAAGTTGCGTTATCTACTTACATTATGTTGAAATTCAGAGAAATGGCTCCATGTAATTAAAATAAAATCCATCACCTATTAGTTATCGGATGAAATAGTTGAACTATGTCTGCAATGCTTCGATCTATGGAAGGCTTTTATGCCTTTTTTTTAATGTGGAACCATAAAGTTTACAGTTGTTTTCTTTGGCAAAATTGGCATGTTTTACCCATGTACTTTTGAAGGTTTGCTGCCAAACTCCCCATGAAGTTCACTAGATAATTTTCATAACGCTTCCCATTCAGAAGCTTGTAGTCGAGCAATGACTGATGTGAATTCTGCAGGACACATCATAAACACAATTTAATTTTTACATTTTAAAGACTGGCTAGTCCCCTAGAGTTTAAATTTTATCAAGGCAGGATAAAGGCTGCCTGTACTCACTATTATTGTGAGTGTGTCATGTATCATACTCGTGTAGAATTAATGACAATTCATTGCTGGCTGATGAGGCACTGCCTGCCATTCAGCTCCCCGTGCTGTGGAGCCCTGGGGTTGTGCTGGGTGCTGGCACTTGATGTCGCATCGTGGGGGCATGCTGAGGGGGCCCTTTTGGAATGGGCAAGGGATGCTCCTGATGAGCACTGTCTGCCTGCCCCAAACCTTGAGGGTGAGCGTGCCTGTGAGTTACTGTTCTTCCCGTATTGACATGCGCGTGTAACCCAGGTACAGGGGGGAGTAAGTGAAAGCAGATGTGATCCAGTGGTGCTGTTCCGTGCCCTCTGTGTTTTTGCCTGTTCCCATATGACAGCAGTGTCTGCTCCTTCACTGCAAAATCCAGGCATGCCAGGCACCAGGTACTTTTTAGGGAAAGCCTCATGCCTGCAACTAATTTTAACAATAATCTGAGTGCTCAGTGAAGGTGGTCCTACACCTCCACACCAGCAATGGGAAAACCGTGATTCACTTGAACTTTAAGAGGCATTGTTGTGAATTCGGTTTAACTCACTGTGCCATCATTCACTAGTGCCGTCTTACTCGGCTTAGTCAATACCTAAGTACAGCTGATGTTTTTGATAGAAAAAGATGTTGCAAAATGAATTTTCTTCACAATGTTTTCCAACGAACAAACAAGAAGCTTTTAGTAAACCATTCAGCTGTTTTGGTAGTAGTTCCTGTAAAACCTAACATTTTCTAGGAAAAGCCTCTAAGCAAGCTTACATCTTTCCTTGAAAACAAATCCTTATCTGCCCTTGCATTCCTTGGTTGGGTCTCTAATGCTCCTCTTGGAGCAGCAGTATCTCATACTATTCATTCCTGTTTGGGGCTAAAAACAAGTCGGTGCATATAGCTTTGGTGATCAGACTTCTTTGTTAAAAAAGACTGTGTGGCTGTGAAGGGACCAAGAAATGTGCTAATTATTGCTGAATTAATTCCGTTGAAAACAATAGTCCTTGCCCACATGTGTAGCACAGCAAGACAGGGCTGCCTGATTTCTAGGACATGTATGCAGGGTTTTTCAGATTATCTGGAGACATGTTACCTGTTCTTGTCATGGATGTCTGAACCTCCATGAAGGAATTGCTTACTGTGTACTAACCATGCTGCAAGTCACCTGGCAAAAGTGAAGGAAACTATTCTATGTTGCAGGAATTAAAGTTCGATGACAGCAGAGTTAAGAGATAAGGATAAATGGAGCTATCTGCACCTGTCTGAATCTGTTGAAATATCCACAAAACTTGTATCACCACCTTAGAGCGACACTAAGAGGAGAATGTTTAAAGGTGATGGATAATACGTACCTTATCACCTGGAGAGTTGTTTTGTAGCTGAGGTTAGCAGGCAGCTCTACTGGTGCCCGAGCATCCCAAGGAAAGAGTGGCCATGTGTCTGGGGATAACGGGTACCAGGAGCAGCAGTAACTGGATCGGGGGCCTCAATGTTGATTAACCAGATCAGAAAACCATTGCAAAGTTTATGCCCTTCAATGTCATTGTTGGTGAGCTGTTGTGATTAGGACAGACATAAATCTAATCACTTTGCTGCTCTGTGTGAGGTAGTTTTCGGTATTACCTAAATAGCGACAGGAGATTACATATGAGTTCAACCTGTATGTTTTTAATGATTCAAGTTATCAATCAAAAAAATATTATGGTTTAAACCATGACAAGAAGAGAGTGGATATATAGGCTGTGATAATAATAATTTCTTTTATTGTGTGAATAATCTTCTTCCGTTGCCGGTGCTGCTTTAATGCAGTTTAGTTAATACGCTGTAACTTTCTGTGGATGAAAAGGATGTGGTTTCAAGACAGTGCTTATTGCACTGGATCCTCCACAAGATGAGTAAAATAATCATGAATGGGCAGGAATAACAAGCAAAGAGCTGTGGTCTGAATATCCTCAGTGGCAACAGCAATTCAGTTGCAAAGTTTCTTGGATTCAAGGCAGGGAAAGGGAGGTTCAAGGCAAAAGGAAAAGGCCCTTCTTGATGTTCTCAGTGACCTAAATTTGCTTTGGCAGGGGACCATTAGGAGTAGATAAAATTTTGTGAGTTAAATGTTACAATTTTAGCAGAAGAAATCAGTTTCTAGATGTGATGGTTCTGCTTAATTTACTTGTGCTATATGCAGCCTTTTTGATCCTTTGATACTGTAAAACTGGAGATTGATCAGGGTTGTAGTATATGAGATCTTAATTTAGCCAATATTTTAAATAATAATTAGTCGGTATTTTTGTAACTTGTTACCTGTATCAATTACAATACAGATATATTACACTACATTATCACAGTGAGACTTGAATGTAGTTATTAGATCTAAAATATTAGATATTACTGGTTTTTTTAAAGAGGTTTTCCTTGTCTTTACCTTATGTTAGTAACTTATTAGACCTTGTGTAAGAGTTGCAGAACTCTTTCTACTAATATAAAGCTGAGATCACAATATCAAAAACCTATTTTAAATCTCCAAAGCAGGGACAAGGAGCTTTAAATGAGTGTTATTTTTTGTAGGAATCAGTAAATGCACAGCTTTAGGCAAAGTTACAGCGCACAGATGTGTCAGCTGTAACTGGTAAAATACCAGTAACATGACAGCAATCTGTTCTGTGGGGTTTTTTCATTATATAGTTCTCTGTGTATGTAATATGCATACCCTTTTGTGAAAGCTACCAGGCAAATACATGATAATATAAGCATAGAGCAAGTGCTTAGGAACAATACTGATAGATGCCTCAGAAATTTCTACAGAGGAAAATGTGTGTAGACCATGTTGTCAACAAAACATGACATCTAAAAATCATTGTTCAGTCTACAGCATCACAAGACTGGCTAAAAATTGTGAAACTTTGAAAAATAGTTTGCAAGGCTTTGTTTCGTTTTAAGGACTCGAATGTTTTAGGGTGCAACATAGCTTTTTGTATTTTTCTCTCTATAGCTTTTTGCTGAAACTGGAATGCACAGAAGTGAAAGCTGAGATTTTCACATAATCGTTTAAATCCCTGGAGTTAAGTTTGAGGAAAAAAAGAAAATATAATGAGGCTTGCTGTAAAACTGATAAAGCCAACAAAGATGGCATGGGAAGAGCTGCACTAGATCTATTTGTAGTCTCTGGTAAAATTTTGGACAAAATTTTTTATTCTCTAGGACATTGGTTCAGGAGCCAGCAGTCCGCAATAGCAAAGGCAATGCGTAGGGACTCTGTGGCAGCACTTCAGAAGAAAAGCTGTTGTTTTTTATATATTTAGGTCTGTATTTACTCGGTGTGTACAACCTTGACAAGATTTCTGCATAGTAAAGGTTTAGTGTAGGGTCATGCTGGGAACACTCTACAGAAGCTGAGCTACCTAAGAAGAGTGAGGAACTAAGGTGAATTTGTGGAGTCTGTCAGTGCCTGCTGAGAGGACCAGATCTCTAATGGTGTGGAAAAGTACCATAGTGCAGAATAACATCCATAAAAGAAGTTTTACGTGTAGTGAGATGGTTCTCAAGCTGCGTCTTTGTTAAGACGAGTGCATGAATTTTGAACATCAGGACCTCAGATCTGGGAGAATTTAGGTGAACAACCTTCTTAATGCATCAAAAGTGACAGCAAACTGTCTGTTCAGTTTCTCAAGCAGTGCACTGGGACCGCATCAGCATGTGCCCTTCTCAGTGCAGATATGTAAAATAGAGCACAGGAGAGAAAATAGGGCAAGAAAAGAGAATTCAAAAGGGTTGGCTTCTCATACAGCAGCTGTCAGGGCTGGCCAGAACAGCAACCACCTGCTTTCTGCCACTGCTATTAGTCCCATTTGAGCAGAAAATGTAGACTGGTTGAATGAAACTCTCAATGAATGTTGGCTTTAATACCTAATCTGAATTTTCTAGTTTGTATCTAGTACTAAAATCGAGGGTTAGATGAAACGCATTTCTCTCCTTTATTGGCTTATGAGAGCTTTGTGTGTATAATCTGTGAAGGTTCTCAAAGGGAAAGTTTAAAAATCGGAAAGTCAAACTGCCAGAAAATCAATGTCAAAGTATTGTTTGTGAGCTTAATTCGGCCTTTCCACACTTACCAGAGTACAGTCACCATTCTCTCATCGCTCGGCTTTCATGCCACTGAGCTTACAAGATAAACAATATTCTTCAAACAGGTGCTTTATTTAGATTTCTTTGTCTTCCATCAGTGGGCCCCATTTTTGTGGGATTTTTTTCAAGTAATCCAGACTTTGAATAGAATATAGAGCTGTTAACTTCCCCACGTCTCCTTAATCTTAAATTCCTTCTCTAAATATTTTTTAGTTCTTAAATGTTGTAGTTATGAATAAATATTTCCATTTCTAAATTAATGCCACTTTCCACTCCATACCCCCCTTCTTCCATCTTCCCTGTGAGCTTGCAATCTGCAAGCTAATGTTTGCAAGTGGTTAAAAAGGAAAGGTTTTACCCTGCCATTGGTGGATGAGGTGGGGTGGTTCTGTCCTTTGAGCTACAGATGGGTTGGATTACTGCTTACGAAGCAGTAGAAGTTCTAAGTACAGGAGTCTTGTTAGAGAAGACAACTTGCCCTGGGGAAGCGTGTTCCTCCTCCCTGAGAAGCTAACTTTGGACGAAGTGGAAGTAATAAGCAGTTTGAAGTGGATAGACTTTTCAGTATGTATGGCACGTGGAAACATAAATCTTTAGGCTATTGTGTGTAAAAATAGGAAATACCTAGATGGACTGATATGAAATGGGATATTACTACACTACTTAAGTTTTATTTCAGGAAACAATATCTAAGCTTCCTTTCAGAACAGTTCAGGGGAAGGCAAGAAAAGCCAATTGTCACCCACATACAGACATTTTCTTTTTTTTAATATAAATAAGGAGCTTGAAATGATGGAGTTTATTTTTAGACATTATATGAATCTGAGCAACCATGAAGTATTACAGAAACAGCTTATTATATCCTGTGTCATTAAGAGGTGAGTTTGAATATTGTTTGCAACTCAGGTGTAAGTTGTACTACTTGTAAAAACAGACAAGAATTTGGAAATGAGAGATGCGAAGTGATTTAAAGCTGGTGGAAAAGGTACCTTTTCAAGGAAAACCTGAGCAAAGAAAAGTCCCTTTTCTTGCTGAACAGTTTCAAAGCACGGAGTCCCTCAACCAGGCCTAATAAAGAAGCCAGTGTCTCCTGTGCATTGGTGTGAGAGCACTAAAACGAAATAGACTGTCTAAGAATGCAATAAATCATACCGGGTCATTGCACTAATGAACAGTTTGGGCCCAAACTCTCATTAGCTTGTCTGCAGGAAGAGAAAACTAGTAAAACAGGAAAAGAACACGTGAGAGAAGCTCTTTGGTGGTACTGTCTTAAGCTTTTATTGTTAAAGGACACCCTTTAGCTAATTTCAGACCTGTTAAAAAAAAAATCTGTTTGGTGATTAGTAACCAGTGGATAAGAGCAGAAACCCCAAGTGAATAAAGCCATAAATACCTAAGTCCTTGGGATAACAGCCTGTAAAACTGTCAAAAAGCGTTGCTTAAGTGACAAAAGATAGCCTCTGGTAACTGGAAGCTTTGGTGCTGTCGGCACTAATACATATTCATATATGGAAGGCATATTTTTAATTCCTTCTCAAAAGGCAAGTCTTTTCTGTTGATAAGATTCATTCTTATATTAAAAGCTGCTGTTTCCTCTGGGTGTGCTCTCACCCCAGATTTCTCAAAGTCAAAAAAGCTAGCTTTTATTTCCAATACTTAACAATTTTAACGTTTATGCTAAACAGTATTTCTTGGAATAAATTTTCAGGCAAGGCTGTTGAAGGAAATAATGTAAATTGTTTCAAGAGGCACTAAGAACACTTTTTAAAAAAGTATGGATGATAATTTGTGCTTTGCTGGGACTTTCTATAGTTTGGCTTCTCAAAGTGATACTACTAAAGCAGAGCAAAATTTTTACCAGGAAGATGATATAACAACTTCATATGTATTCATATCCATTTATTCTTGTGATCCTGTCTCAATTAGTTAATGCTGGGAGAAAATTTTGATGCGGAGGAATTTCACTGGTGTTTGCATGCCTTATAATATGAATGAGACCAAGCCTTTTCCCTTTTTTGTTTCTAGTAAACTGGTTCAAAAAGAAAGTAGTGAAGTTTAAATAGTGACAAATATCTGCACCTATGTGATTCTGATACCCACCCCCCGTTTTTAGCACTTCAAGGGTTTTAAACTTAATATGATAGTCATTTAGTGTTTGTTACTTTTTTTAAGGAATAGATTTTACGTAAGTTAAGGTTCATGTTGAAATTAATAAAGGAAAAAAATACAGTTAATAGAAATCTGCAGAAACCAGTTGTCAGGTAGTGATTTTGCTGCAAAAAGTAGAAAGTGACAGATAAACCAGATGTTTAAGAGTGACCTGAAGCTGGAAGACTAAAATTAGTTTCCAGAATGGTGAAGTCTTTAAATTTTGCATTGACTCTTGTTCTTCGTAAGGGCAGTCTGTTTCATGTTATCGTAATTATTTTACAGCTAAAAAAATTGTATGGTTTTGCAGAAGCTCAGGCAGTTTTAAAAAAAAAAGTTTTTTCAGAATTAATTGCTTTTTGGCTTCTTGGAGCAGTGTCAAGTGATGCTGCAGTGTCTTCCAGAAGGTCTGATGCTGTGGTCTGTGTAAGAATCTCTCTGGATACTCAGAAATGGGTTATGATGTTGGTTAGGTTGGGTTTTCTTCACAGGGTTGATGTCACCTGAATACAAGCTGTGTATACCCATTCAGTCAGGTTCACAGTTTGTATTTTGACTGCTTGTCTGACAGCTGGAGCTGGTGTTGATTTGAGGAGAGCAGGTGTCAATGGTGTTAAGCATTCTGTTGCCCAAATAGGCATCTCTCTGTGAGAAAAGGTGGTAAAAGGCTGTAAATCTGCCTGCTCATTATGAAAGACAACAATAGATTGATTTATGGAGGAAAAAACAAATGTTAGTCTGTGTGCGTGAAAACTGAATTTTACAGTGACTGGATATCACTGCTGCTAGTTTTGAGAACAGTTTAATTGTAACTTAATAGTGACAGATATTGTACAGGCAAGGAGAGTCAGAAAACTTTCATTAGCCCGGGGTAACATGTCACCATAACAGTTTTATAAAATTTGTAAGTATGTTTTCTTTTTGATAGTAGATTTTTAGGTCGTTAGTTCCTAATCTGATTTTCACCATTCCATTTGTTTGGACACTACGTTCTTATTTTATGTTCTCTGTTAGCATCCCCAGTGCCCACATAGCAGACTTATTCTTTCCCTCCTGTACACAGATGAGTGTGCAAGTCCGTACTGATACCCATCCACTTCAAGCCACTGAGCCTAAGAAACAGCAAAAAATATATGGATACATGCAGCATGGCAACAGGAAGGAAGACTTCTCAGTACAACCCTCATAAGCCGTAACCACTATGAGAAAAATTGTACAGAATTTGTAGATGTAGTAATAGGCCTTTGTCAGTGATTTTATAGAATTTTAGAGATAAATTATACATTTTAAACAGCAGTGGAAAAACATTATATAGAACTGTTTGTTAAAGAGTCTAAACTGATTTTAACAACTGTTTTGAAAATCTAGTTCTTTTGTAGTCTCTAGGTTCTAGATAATTTCCCTGTGCACCAAGGCAATCTTTCTGGTTCAATCACTATTACAATCTGTAGGGTCTTAATACATATGGAAAGTGTTTGGATGATGAAAAATCCAGTTACAGCAAAAAAGTTTATTTTTGAATCTTCATCTTAAGACTTATTTTCTAAAGAAGAAGAAAGAAAGCTGTCTCAGGTTTTCTGGCATTTAGTGTGGCCTGCTTGGGTATTCCTGTGGTTTTTGATTGTACTACCTTGTTACTAACTTGAAAAATGTTATGATTACAGTATGATAAGGACACAGGAGCCTTAGGTCTATTATAAAGTCATTTAGGCTCTCATGTTGTATAGCCTTTCAAATTAGGCGTTGGGAACTTCTTGTTAGAATCTTGGCTTTAGTAAAGAGCTAGGAGTGGTGTAGTAGTGCATTCGTATGTTGAGTGCATAGCAATTTCCATGATATTTGCCTCACGGAGACCTGAAATAAGGATATTTTGAGTATTATTCTGTCCTTAGTTGTTCTTTCTTGACAGTGTGCTTTAGGCAGTAACTAACGGCAAGAGTTTTGGGCAAAAAAGTTTCTTACAATGTTATTTATTTTCTTTTTCTTTTAAGTCTGAACAGCCCAGTCCTGCCAGTTCCAGCTCCGGTTCCAGTTCCAGTTTTCCACCGTCTCAAACCAGCAGACAACAAGGTACCAACAAAAGACAAGAAATTGAAAGGAACTTGTGAAATGAAGAGGCCAATAAAAACAGAACTGGTGGCATCTCATTACCACTTTCCTGCTGCCTTTCACAGCCTGAACTGGCCACAGTTTTGCTTTAGAGACTTTTCCTCACATTGTTTTCAGATGTGGCTGTAAGAGCAAAGTAAAAAAAAAAAAAAAGGGGGGGGGGGAGAAAACGTGTATCTGAGAAAAGAGTGTGAAGGGTATTTGTTTTGAAGCACTAAATACATGCCAGTCACTTAACAGATGCTAAACTCAAAACAGCTTCTGTTTCTGAGCTTGTCCTTTTGCAGGGTTAGGTACCATGGCAGCTGGCTCCTCTGAAGCACTGCTCAGGCAGGTGTGGCTTCCCATGGGAAGCCCAAGGATGTGCGTGTGTGGACCCTTTCAAAGGGCCGTGATCTTTCCATACTATTGGGAAGCTTTAAGGGCATACAGTATTTGTTTTAGATACATGGTAGGAGAAGGTGATGGTTAGACTCCAAGTTGACTTTAAGTTTGCATTTTGGTTTTCTGGCTAATAATTAGAGTTTACTTGAACTCAGTAAAGAAATGCATTTTTCTTCCAAGAAGAAGAAACTTGCCTAGGCAAGTTTTCTGTAAGTAAGTTGAGATTCATTCTGCATGATCTATTAAACTGTTTAGTTCCTGTTTGGCATTCCTCCCTGGCTTTATAAGATGGTACAACTGATGTGTTCTTAGTCAGCTTTTGTTTTGGTTTTTTTAGATCAGGAGCATTAAAAAAGCAACTTTTGACTAATTTAAATTGCATTTGTTTTACCCATTTTCCTCAGTGGTGGATGTGATTTAAGGTTACGAAAGCACATTAGTGCCTCAGGCAGATAGTTTGTTTTTAAATACATCTACGGGTGATGTGTACCTGTCCTGCTGCCTTTCTGTAGGTGACTGGTGCTGATTTTCCGATCTGTTCTGGAAGCATTACTCCAGATGAAAGAAGGCAAGAGCTGAAGTGAAATGTGGTTGATGACTGGCTTCAGGCATTTAATTTTTTTACCTAAGGTTAAACAGAACCCCTTCTTGCTGAAACCCCATTTTTGCTCGCATGAAAACGTGCTTACTGGTTTGAACTGTCCATTACAAGCCAAAAAGTTTGGATAGCCATTCCTGTATCTGTTATCTTATGTTGGGAAAGACTTAGTGTTTTCTTCTGACTAGATCCATCCACCTCTTCTGGGTCATATATAAGACATATCACAGACTGTCTTTCAGTTTTTTGTACCTTCTCAAGAATAGATGGTAGGTTTTTCCTCTGATGTTAACCACTCGGAAGTGCAAGTCTCCTCTTTCTTGCCACAGTAAATAGTGATTACTGCTTTGTGGTGAGTTCCAGTTAACTAAATGCCTTCATTGCCCAGGCCATGCATTTGTGTATCAAAGGGATAAAGCACCAGGCATACTGTGGCATGTTCACACTGTAGGTTGTGCTCTGGTCAGAGCCCATGCTTTTTTTTCTAACTAGAAGTCGCTTGCCAGGGCCATTGCTCTTTTTCTGTTGTGTTCAAACTCCAGTGCTCACTTGAGTCAGAAAAGCGCAGCGTGAACTTTTTTTCACCTCTTTTTCCATAAGCAGTGGACTAACCTAGGGTTCTTCAAGTTGTTCTTCTGCCCTTGGGGCTAACTCTGTTATTTCTGTTTCCTTACCAGGAACACTTGCTCCTGGGCAGCTCCTAGTTTTCAGTTTCGCCTTGACTATTCTGACCCTTTAGGAGCTAACAACTCAAACCCTTAAAAAGGTTGTCATGGTGTTTTAAATTGTTAGCAAGGAGCAGATTAACAATGACATCACTATCAGTGCTAGAAGCAAAAGACTTAAAAATCAATGCTTTGCTAATTGTAAGGAAAGTACCAAAAAAGTTAGCCAGCCAGGGTACAATATGCCTATTCAGAGTCCTGGACATGGTCCTGCATTAAGGATGATGCTGAGAGTGCCTTCTCTCCTCCCTTTTAAAAGGAATATGTTTATTACTGCTCCTGTTAAAAGCCAAAGAAAGTCCTTTCCCTCCTTCAAGGGTCAGATGATTAGATTTTTAATAAATATATAGATATATTCTATAATATTCAGTCAGATTGTGAGTTATCATTTGCAAATAGCTGAGTGTTGTCTGCCCAAGACCCAAACAGTAACAGAAAATGGAGCACAGATGAGCTGCTTCTGCAGATCAGTGGTGGTTGCGTGGAGTATAGCTCCCCTCTCCTTGTCACCTGTACATGTGTCTGGTCCACCAGGGATTTGCCCATTAGCACCATCTGGGCCTCTTCCCAGGCAACTTTACGGTGTAAAAAGACCCTAAGAAACTGTCCAAACTGCACCAATTTACGGAATTTTTAATACAACCTTAGGGGTAAATTATTCTCAACATTGGCTTTGAAGTCACTCACACAAAACCATTCAAAACGCCTGTGGCCTGAGTCTTGCTAGGTCTGGAATAAACCTCAAATCTGTTCCTCGCATGACGGGAACACCCTATCTGTTAGGACCATGACCCTGACAGAGGTCTACCTTCTCTTCTGGCAGTGACACTTCTTGACTGTTTCCCCTGTTAGCAAATAGAGAGTTGCAAGCTTCATCTCCCTTTGAAGAACACTCTGAGGCTCACTTCATTCACTCAGTACTTTGCGTTTCCTGGCTGAAGGAATTGCAGAACCCTCATAGTAATCGCTGTTCCTGCAGCCATCACCATTAGCTTTTACTTACTGCTTTGTGTCTCAGATGGGCCACACTTCGGAGTTAAATGCCCCGTGGCATCAGACTTGCTTCCTTCCCTCTTCTAAGCTGCTTTTGCCCATTCTTATTTCAAGCAGCTGTAGTTTTACATTTCCCAGAGACATTAAGTGTATTTCTCTTTCTGTAGCTGTCTTTTACAAAATCGAGTAAAATCAAACCAAAATCCCAAACTGAATTTAATGCACTTTTATGAGGAGTCAAGCTTTGTACCTTCTGTTAATTCAGGAAAAGAGATAGCGTGGCTTTGCATGGGATTAATGCACTTTTTACATATGAACATTGGCAAAGTGCTTACTTGACCTGAAATTGACCCTGAAATAAAGGGAACAGTTAAAGCTAAATATATGAAAAACAGGAAGACAAAGACTGCCTTGGCCAGTAGGAGTTAATCAGAATGATTTGTTAGGCTCTGCTTCTCAATACGTGGATTAACGTAACAAATGTGCCATTACTGATCAGTATGTCCCTGTAGATCTTTCCTCGCATATAATACCCCTTTAAGAAAGCAAAAAAATGCTAAAACCCGGCAATGCAAAAGAATCTTATTTCTAATAATAATACAGTAATAGTCAATTTCTCCTGGCACGACTTTTTTTACTTACTTCAGCTATGGTCCAGGGGGTCAGTTGTGCAAACACTTGAACGTAGGACTCACTTCACTGTCGTAAGTCTATTGAAGCTGACCGAGTTGCTCGTGTGAGTAAATAATTCATGTGTAAGTCCCTGCAGCATAAACGCCGAGTGCATTACTTCATTTGTTTAATGTTTAAGACTCTCCCCTCCCAATAGTGTGTGGGGAGGGTAGCTTTCTGTCACCTACAAAGCTGGGTGAATTGCCTGGAACCCTGCAAAGTGAACTTCGTGTATTTTATTGTCTCTGTTTCAGGTCCATTGAGGTCTATAATGAAAGATCTGCATTCAGATGATAATGAAGATGAATCAGATGAAGCAGATGAGAACGACAATGATTCTGAGTTGGAACGACCCGTAAATACCCGAGGAGGAAGCAGGAGTCGCAGGTGAGTGTCTTGTGATTGCAAGTAGCCTGGTCGCCAAGATGTTGTGCCTGTTAGTAATGGGGTGAGGTCTGGCATTCTCAAAGAGCGCTGAGGAGCAAATGGGCAGAGAATTCAGACTCTTTTTTTAAGCATATGCATATAGAAGTGCCTCTTCTAAAACCGGACAGAATTAGCCATTCTTAGTACAAACTATTTCTGCACTAATCCATATGGTTATGATCCTCATTCATTTTACTTTCCTTGATTTCATGCCATTGTGACTTCAGGGGAGTAGTCATAATTATCTTCTGGCATAAACGAAATAAAATTAACTCCTTCAATTGCCAGGTGAGCTATTCAGTACACAGTGTTCCAAGATCTCTCTGCTTGGCAGTTTTAAATTAGGTTATTAGACTGGATCAGAATCAGTGGAATTTGAATTTCAAGTAATTTCTGCACTGCATGTAGTAGGTAATGTGTAAAAGTGCAGACAGGTGAAGCAAGCATCTGTGACACTTCTTAAAAAAATGCTTCTGCACCCGAGCCGCAGCCCAAGAGGGCGTTCCAAAAATCATCTGTCCCTCGAGCATCTTGAAACTCCATCTGTTGTTGAAGGTTATGGAGAACCTGAAACAGGCTCTCTAGAACCTTTCCATAGGGGTTCTTTATCTGATCCACAGGGTTTTGCTGTGAGAGCACAGCACCTGACTGCCAGTGTCAGCTGCTGCTTAAATGGGAAGGTAATAGGAGAACATTAATAAAAGTTATCTGCTTCCCTGGTACACTTTAGCAACCTGGAACCAAGGAGAAAAAGACCAAGATGACTAGCAGTTTGAGAATTGTTCGTGTCAGTGAGTGTATAAAGGACTGTCTCAAGCTCAACTTGTCTAAGTGTGGACAGTCTGTTTCAGTTTTTTAACAAAACTTTAAGACTAATGTTTCTCTACCTTCCTTTTATCGCAAATAACTTTTTTTATTCTTCCAACAAATAAATATACCTGGTTATTCCTAAGTAAATGAAGGGTGAGACTGACTAGGAGCTGAGCTTTTTTTTATGTGACCTCTCCTGAGACACTGAAGTTTTAAATTTTAGCTGGGAAAAAGAGTGTTATTTATGATGAGAAACAAGGAACTTTTCAGTGAAACATTTGTCCAAGTGGGAAGTACAGTTGTTTAGAAAGCTTTTAGAAAATTAGAAAAGCATCCCTAAAAAACATTTTCCTTCTTCCACATGGCTGTGAAGTAGAGATACAGGCTTGCTCTGGAAATGCTGGGAACAGCAGTTCAATGTTCTAAATATTTCACTGTTCCTGTAACATTAGCTGCTGTTAACCAGACGTTATCATCTCAGCCAAGTAAGTGCAGGCAGACAGCCTCGTTCTCCGTGCTACACCGAGGTTTTTCCAGAGTGTGGCCCTGCTTGGAGGCCGCTCTTCCATGTGACCTTGGTTAATGATGGCTTGCTTACCGAGGGGTCATTCTTAGTGTCCTAGCACAAAGTGCAAGCTTGGTTTTGCCTGTAACAGCCCTGTGTCCGGAGGTGTAATCTCTTGGCTCTGTTTTTCTGTAGGGTTAGTCTGAGTGATGGCAGTGACAGTGACAGCAGTTCAGCTTCCTCACCACTACATCATGAACCAGCACCACCTTTACTGAAAACCAACAATAACCAGGTAAAGTCAGGATTTGCAGATGCAGTCCTGGGGAGCTGATAATGACCTTCTGATTACTTCAGTGCAGTTACTTGGTCTGTAAACTGGTGTAAGAGGTTTTTTTCAAGAGAAGGAGAACTATTTGGTTTAGCAAATGCCATAGACCAAAGCAATGTTTTTATTGGTATTTTAAGAAATGTGTCCTTTTTGTATGAATTAGCTTCGTCAAGTAAACAATGCAAACTGTACAACTGATACAGGTTTGGGTTTGTATTAGTAGTACACCAAGTTCCTGTCAATATGCTCATTCTCAGCAGTTCATTCATTCATCTCTTTCCCTGTCCCCCACCACTGTTCATCTGGGAGGTACAATATTTTTTACTTCACTAGGAGACATAATAGTTTTTACTTCACTGTCAGAATACTTATTCTATGTCCATAAGAGCTAACATTGTTATTATTTTTGAGCTAGGAAAGTAGGGTAGTTCTGTTTTTCACAGAAAATAAGTTAAATAAACTAGACCTACGAAATACATCAGAGACAAATAATTAGAGTTTGGGAGTTACCTCACCGCCACTTACCAATAAAGTAAGGTGCTCTAAATACGAAAATTAAACATAAAAGCTGATATATTTAAAAAAAAATCATAACTTGTCATTTATTATAGGGAGCCATAATTCACTCCAAGTGTCAGTGCCTGATGGATCATACACAAAGCAGTAATGAAATTTACTGACTGGCAATAAATGGCTGCTTACGGTGTTGTTACAGTTAGAATAGTATCTACATGTATTAACAAAAGTTTGTGGTTTAGATGATGAGGTTTTTTGATGAGTATTTCCTATGTCTCTTAAGTTAACTGCTTCAATTATCTGCCAAAAATTATTTACTTGTCATTGTTTTTCTAATAATATTTCCAATACAAGCTTACTGATGGTGCAAGAACAAAACATTATTCATGACAGTGTTTTTTTTCACTGTGGAGGAAAAAAACCTAGTGAGTAGTTTCTGCACAGAGAGAGGAAGGAGATTCCATGTCCAGAAAGCATTCTTATTATTCTGGGGACCATATATGCAATTTTAGTAATTTATACTGAGGGAAGTAGAAACGAGAGGGAACTTAGAGAAAGCTGTCAGTTTGGCTTCTTGCTAGTCTAGAAGACTTGCTTTTACAGGCCTTATTTCCTTAGTTTATTTGCTGAGATTTGTCCTGTGTTGTGACTGTCCAGTGTAGTTCTGGAGATAATCATGCTAGTGATGTTAGTCATTCTTACAATCAAATGTGAAAAAAAATCTCCCATCACCTGTGATCATTTATTTTCCTTTGATGTTTTTCAGAAGAACTGATCATATTCCAGGTTGGGAATGACATGGTGATTTATTTTTTTAAACTCTACTTTTAGCTTCCAAAAAAAAGTGTGGTGTGTGTGGAAAAAATTGAAAGAACAATCAACAGTTCTGTTTCCCCCAAATACTCCTCACTTTAGTCCTGAAATTTTCATATTAAGCATGGTGTTCTGCTGCTTGTTGACATGCTCTTCTTGACTGGGGTTCAGTACTGGATGAAACATTCTTGGTTTGTATATGTGGTAGTAAATGGCTTTGTATGGCATTGAAGGAAGGGTACCATATGAGTGCAAGAGAAATTACCATCAAACATACTTGGTTTTTTCCCCCCAGTTACAACTGATGCAGTCATTTCAAACACTATGTTTCAAAAGCTTTATTGTAGAGTAAAAGAGACAATATTGGGGGTGGGGGGAGGGGAGGGGGAAGGACAGGAAAAATGTACTGATCACGTGACATTTCAGAGGCACTGGAGAATACCTCAGCATCATTTTGTATCTGCAAAATCAGACCTCTTATCCTACCAGCATGCAAAAGATACAAAAAAGTGTTGAGGAGACTTTAAATATCATGAAATTAATCCTTTTAAGGGTGAATAAGATCAATGTCACTTCATTCCAGCAACTCAGCATTTTGTGCTGTAAGCTATTTTTTTTCTGTAAACATGAGTAGGTAGTATGGATTAAAGAATGGAAAGCTCAGTTTTAAGTTTTGATTACCTTTTCTCCAGTTGTTATATTCTGTGTGTTATTAAGTGATAGCAGAATTTTTCGTATGCAGTTGTATCCAATGATGCATTTAATTCTTACAGAATTTCCTTTCTTTTCCAGATTTTAGAAGTGAAAAGTCCAGTAAAGCAAAACAAATCTGATAAGCAAATAAAGAATGGAGATTGTGATAAGGTAAATGAGAATGAGGTAACAGTAAACTAGCCCAGGATATGATATTAATGTATTTATTAAACACTGACCTTTGTTACAGAATGAAAGTCTTAGTAATTAGTACATTTTTGCTTTGCATTCCTTTAGGTGCAGATGATTCTCTTTTTTCTTTCTGTAATCCTTTCTTCTTCCATCCTATTTTGAAAGTGTTTTACTTCTCCTCTGTATATGTGGTGATTTGACAAATGTTAGCAGTGGGGAATCTGCCATCTATTATTTATTTTGTCTACTCTCCACCATGAGTTTGCATAGTGTTTCACAGATGAAGTGATGATTTTTGAAGAGGAGAATTCACAGCTGTATTCCTAGCCAATAAATCAAAATATTTATAAATTTTCCAGGATCCTTTCTGAGGGCTTATGCATTAGGAAGTGGCAGTGTGATTTGGCATGGTAACTAGAACAATATGAAGCAACAGTTACCATTTAACACTGAGAAAAACAGTTTTGTTTAAAATCATGTCAGTTGGCCATGGGTAAGAGATCTAAGTCCTTGTGTAAGTGAACATAGCACAATTTCCCAGTGTGGACAAGTTTCTCTTAAGGTTCATATTTTACAGGTATTAGTGTCAGCTTTCTGATAATGTGAGGCAGGAGACCAGAGTTTCAGTAAGTTGGGTTTCTTAAGCTGAGTGCTGTATCTCTCTTTGCTTAAAAGAAAAAAAAGGGTTCTGATGGCTCAGGCTGAAGGAGAAAGTTGATAATAGGGTGGAGAGGTGGGACAGGTTTGACAACCCAGGAAGGAGGACAGTGGAATTTACCATTGGATTAATCTTGCTTGATCTTTCACCCCTTACATCTCCTTGTTGACACAGAAAATTAATTATGTGGCTTCAGAGAAGAAGAAGAGTTTGATTGTGGGCCTGTGGGTTTGGGTCTTAAGTGGAAAGGTGGGAAATATTTTTTAAAGATGCTGTTTTGGCATTCTCAGTTTGTTTGACCCTTTTCCCACAGTTGACATAGTTTATTTTCTAAAGCAAAGCACCACTGAATAAAATTGTCATTGGCGTGAAGTGTCTAAGAAAACCCATAAAACTTGTATTTGGGTTGTATTAAGCTAGAGAAAGCCAAACTACAGAAAATTTAGCTCAAAGAAGATTTAAAATAAAATTTCCATTTCTGTTGTTTTTGAAGACATCTGAAGTTTTAAAAATATAGCTATGACTTAATTAACAAGTTGTTTATGGGGGGGGATTTGTTTCTAGGCATATCTCGATGAACTAGTAGAGCTCCACAGAAGATTAATGACATTGAGAGAGAGACATGTACTGCAGCAGGTGAGGAGCACTCTCATGCAATATCACAGCGTGCTCATTGAAATTGTGAAGTCACATCTATTTTTTTTTTTCCCTTCATCTAAAATTCTGTAATCAGGTTTAATAGCCTTCAAGCCTGTATAATCCGTATACAGTCCATTACCACTTTCAGTGCAGCTTAGGGAATTTTTACACATCCTTTAAATAGTGTTGTCACACTAAATGACAGATTTCTAAAAAATGCCTATCTGAGCTAAATTTCTCACCAATTTATTGTTATGTTTCTCAACATACTGTATCAGTAATTATGAAAACAGGATGGGAGAATGGATACAGCTGTTCACCATGACTTAATAAAAATCTTGTTGCATATTCCTGAAAATGACTGTAATTTTCTCAGAAACAATTAAAGGTGTTTTCTATGACAAAGAGAAAACATGGAATTCAAAGGAAAACTCACTTTGGGCAAAACCACAGTCTATTCATTGCTCCAAATTTATTGAAAGGTTATGTAATAGTAAGAACAAAGTATAGTATTCTTTGTTTTTGGTGGCATTGTCAGGTACTATTGGATTACAAATTGTGAAGCGCTGTAAACAAAGCAGATGTAATCATAGCATAGATGGTTTTATTATGTTGAGCGCAATTATGTGCTAGTTGTGGACATGTTGAGAAGAGGGGAATTTTTACCACTTCTAAGTGATTGCAATCACTCATCAAATTTCTCAACACTTGGATAAGTGTGTTAGAAAGATTTTGTAAGCCCCAGCATTAAATCTGTTTATTAGTTCAGGCTTAATATTGTGAGTGAAGATGAGAAAATTGAGAGGTCAGCCAAAAAGAAGACCTTGGTTAAGGATATTTTAGTTAAAGAGGAATTATGATAGCTTTGTCAGATATCATCAGTTACGATACACAATGATGCATATTAGTTGTCCTGCATATTTGATGTACTGTGGTTTTCCAAGTTCCCTTTTGTCTACAAAGGGAACCAAAGCATGCTTGCGGAATAGTGGCAGAGGCAATTTTTTCTCTACGTCAGGAAACTACTGTGCAGTAGGCTAAAAGGTAGAAATTGCAACACCTTCTCTTCACATTATTCACTAATTCTTAGAGAGTTCGCACAAAAAGCGAATTTGAAAAAGCAACTGTATAGTAAATTCATGGCCTAGCTTTGCTTCCTGAGCACTTTAGTGTCCCAGTTGTCCAAGGTGTAGCTTTTGAATGGTGTCACTTCTGGTAGATCTCTGTAGCCAGCACTACGGAGTTACCAGCTATTAGTACAGAACTGCATCCCTTTCTGGTCTGCACCGTCGGGCCAAAAATCTGGCTTTGACTGGGGCTGTATTGACAGAGATCTGCCAGGTTACTTACCAGTTGTCTGTTAGCCTGTCTGCACTAGCAAGTGGTCTATGCTGTTATAAAACAAATAACATACTCCTGTTTTAAAGCCTTTAATACCTTAATATTCTGCAATTCATTAGTTCACATGATTTTGTCCTCTTACAGAAATACGTTCACAATATTGAATGGATAACTTGCAGACAGTCAGTGCTTCTCTGCATTACAAATAAACTGCTATCCCATCTTAAAGTTCATACTGCTTTACAGATATGTAATTAATGTAAAATACTTCCAGTAAGCACAGAACTAAAAAGAATACAGAGCTGAAAAAGTTTTTAGGAATGAATGTGAAACTTCTAGATGGAAAAATATAAGTATACAGAGACTATAGGAAGTATAAAGGTCAGGAGAGCAAGGGATGAAGCTGCAGAAAGGGATGGTGGTTCCTACATAAAAAGAGGGATTGAGTGCAGAAATGTGCAACGGAAAACTGTGAATAGCTGGCAAGAGTTTTAAAGATGATGACCATGTGGTGGAGTTCTGTGTTCCTGAGTGGTGACTGTCATCTCTTTAGTTTATGTCTGGACAGGTAATAACGTCTTGCACATGACGAAGTCTGCTACCCACAGACTTCTAGGGAGTTTTTAGAGAAGGGACTTGGAAGAGAAGAATGATTGCATTAGTCATTCAGAAGCACTGGCTTTTGGAACTTATGCAGAGGGATGTGAAAAGGAGAGGACAGGTTTTTGCAGTCTCAGTTGTTACCAAGTCCATAGGTGTGACAGCAAACAGGAATGCAGCTGAGTTGGAAAAGAGAAAAATGTATGTTGGAGAATGTGGCTCTTTCCCAAGAAAGGCCTTTCTCTTTGAGACGCTTTCTTCAAGGAAGATGAAATAAATGCACAAAAAAGAGGGAGAGATGTGATTCCAAACTGCAGGTGCCTGGATATGTAGCTAAGTAATCCTGATGTAAAATGATACTTATGTAAGAATTGCCCAAGAGGGAGAAGGCAGGTGTAAAAGAACATTTGACCAAGAAATTAGTGCTGTGAGCATCACCTGAGCAGTTTTTATGTGAATATTAGACCGTGGCTAGGCAGAAATTGTTCTGAAATTACATTTTAAAAAGAAATCTCTCTCCCACCTCTTTCATTGTAAAGAAAATGTTTAGGATTTACAGTGATGAGGCTTTTCTTTTTTTTTTAACTCTGAGTTGCAGAGAAATAGTAGGGATAACTGAGTCTGCAATCAGATGTTAACGCTGCATGTCCCACATACTCAAATTTGGCTGGCTAAAGTTGGGTTCCTAACTTTGTTTTCAGTACAGATAATGTTGGCATGACACCATTAAAGGCAACAAGATTTCTGGTGAGACCCTGCCTCTTATTTTGTGGCATCAGAAGTCATATCTTCAGCTGGTGAAAAATCTCCTTAAGGCCAGTGCAGTAGACAGCATAGGCATAAGGAAGAAATTGAGAGTATGCAGCACTGCTGAAAAATCATATTGCTCGTGTCCATGAGGTGCTTAACTTCAGATGGCAACTATCTTCTGAGCATTTTCTGCAAGGGGCAGCTTGCAGATCTGGAAACTATCAACTGGCCTAACCCCCCCATAAATTGAAAAATTGCTATGCCATTAGATTTCACTTTGGCTTCCTTAAACACACATACTCGTTTGCTTGTTTAAAGGCAGATAAATAGTTGTACTATGATGGATAATGATGAAACTGAGCTGGAGAGACATTATATAAACAGAGATATACATTACAGCAGAAAAGCAAAGCTTACTACAGCAGGGACAAATGGGATATTTTTGTTCTTTGCAGCCTGAGCTCTTGGAATAAAACATTTTAATGCTGTGTTTTTAATATTATAACTGTCAGACTTCTGGCAACTAATCTCAACCTTTTATTCTTTTTTCAAGTATTTCTGAATAGCATAAGGAGGTGTATGCTAATATTGTAAGTTATTCATTCCTCATTGACTAGCACACAGGCAGGTGTTTTTCATAGAGCTGTCTGGGTTTATCTTGATACATTTTTTTGTAAATCCATTAAACCTTTTGGGGTTCATTTCAGTCTGATTTACCAGGTGCCCTGGCAATAGTGGCTATACTTCTTGAGGAGTGGATACTGGATATGTTTATATTTCCCTTGGCCTGGAGCTTAAAAGCCCAAAGCAGAACCTGATCAATAAAAGTGCTTCTAAATTTTTAAAAATATAAAAATGTGTTAACACTTTTATGTAATCTTTGTTTCTAAAATCACATATATTACTGGGAGGATTATGAGGGGTGGTATTCTTCCATCGTAATGCAAGGAAGTGTTAGACAGAATTGTTCAGCATAGCTGCATCTTCCTGGCTTCTGTAAACTTCTTGTGCAGCCATTTACTTATCACACAGTGGATATTTGGAGATTAGATTCCTAACTTTACAAAAAGAGGCTGGATTAACTCCTTAGCTTTTCTCTTAGATGAAACTCCAGAGAGTTCCAAAAACGAGAATGACAAAATAACACATATCAAAGTCCCATTTGTTTGGGTGTTTTCTCTTGTGTTAATTGCAGAACAGTAGGTGATGGAAACGTGTTACAAGAATATGTGAACCAACAAGTGGACAAATGAAGCTTGCAATTTTAGATTAAAAATTGCCAAATGGAAAAAAAGTTAAAGCCAAGAGGCACAGATTTAAATTAACTGTTGATAAGAGCAGGATTGTTATGAAGTACTTCCAGAATTTTGGACAACTGCAAACCACATTAAACAGATTTTACTTTTTGGGGTTTTTTTTTTCAATCTGGAAAACGGGAGGTGATTGTAGGTGATTTTTACTTTTATTATTTTATCTTGTTTCCATTGTGTTTAATTCACTCTGGGCTATGTCATTCCGTGTTTGACGATATGCATGAAGTTACTTCAATTTTCATCAACATAGTCTTTTCTTCTGTGGTCTGAGGAGAAAAAACATGTGCTTATGCAGTGAAATGGGGAGTGTAAAATTACAAAAGGCTTACTTTAAATTCATTGTTCTTTTTCAAGTTGGTGTGTTCCTACCAGATTTGTCATTTTAAGGTATGCTTTGTAAGCCATGTGTGTATACATCTGTATCTCCTCCAGCTGTGGAAAAGGAATCGCAGTCAGAGTAATAAAGCTCAAACAAGCAAGGAATATCTGGCAGCAGCGCTTCAGTGGAGGTACATGTGGACACCCTAGAACTAGATGGGTTTCAAACTGAAGGGTGCAAGCAGGACATTGAGCCTGGCCTGAGTGCCTCGGAAGGGATGGCTGGAAAGACTGAGCAGAAGAGCAGTGGTCTGTCAGTCCATGACACCACCCAGAGGCCCGCTTCAGGATGGAGTGCCTTTTTGTGTGCTCACTTAAGACGTCTGTCTCTTGGAATGAAACAGTGCAAAAGAGATTCGTTGCCATGTTGTGTTGGCACTGCGTTAGCCCTATCTGACAGATAATGCTTTGGCTTTCTGAGATGCTGAATGGGTTTTTTTAGGTCGGTGCACATCCTAGAACTTAACATATCCAGAGTTACTTGTGGCAATTCAATGTTGATTATGACCAGTCTTTAAAAACATAGACTACAATTCAGAGACTAAAAATGTCAAAACTGCAGAAAGGCGTAAGTTAGACATGTAGTGTTGATTTCACAGAATGATTGTAGTCGGAAGGCACCCCTAGAGGTCATCTGGTCTGACCCCCCCATGCTCAAGCAGGGACAACTAGTGCCAGTTGCCCGCAACTGTATCCAGATTGCTTTTGAATATCTCCAAGAATGGAAAACCCACAACCTCCCTGGACAACCTGTGCTAGCAGTTCACTGTCTCAGTAAAAAAACTGTTTCCTGGTGTTCAGAGGGAACTTTCTGTCTTTCCGTTTCTGCCTATTGCCTCTTGNGCTCAAGCAGGGACAACTAGTGCCAGTTGCCCGCAACTGTATCCAGATTGCTTTTGAATATCTCCAAGAATGGAAAACCCACAACCTCCCTGGACAACCTGTGCTAGCAGTTCACTGTCTCAGTAAAAAAACTGTTTCCTGGTGTTCAGAGGGAACTTTCTGTCTTTCCGTTTCTGCCTATTGCCTCTTGNTCTGATTTACCAGGTGCCCTGGCAATAGTGGCTATACTTCTTGAGGAGTGGATACTGGATATGTTTATATTTCCCTTGGCCTGGAGCTTAAAAGCCCAAAGCAGAACCTGATCAATAAAAGTGCTTCTAAATTTTTAAAAATATAAAAATGTGTTAACACTTTTATGTAATCTTTGTTTCTAAAATCACATATATTACTGGGAGGATTATGAGGGGTGGTATTCTTCCATCGTAATGCAAGGAAGTGTTAGACAGAATTGTTCAGCATAGCTGCATCTTCCTGGCTTCTGTAAACTTCTTGTGCAGCCATTTACTTATCACACAGTGGATATTTGGAGATTAGATTCCTAACTTTACAAAAAGAGGCTGGATTAACTCCTTAGCTTTTCTCTTAGATGAAACTCCAGAGAGTTCCAAAAACGAGAATGACAAAATAACACATATCAAAGTCCCATTTGTTTGGGTGTTTTCTCTTGTGTTAATTGCAGAACAGTAGGTGATGGAAACGTGTTACAAGAATATGTGAACCAACAAGTGGACAAATGAAGCTTGCAATTTTAGATTAAAAATTGCCAAATGGAAAAAAAGTTAAAGCCAAGAGGCACAGATTTAAATTAACTGTTGATAAGAGCAGGATTGTTATGAAGTACTTCCAGAATTTTGGACAACTGCAAACCACATTAAACAGATTTTACTTTTTGGGGTTTTTTTTTTCAATCTGGAAAACGGGAGGTGATTGTAGGTGATTTTTACTTTTATTATTTTATCTTGTTTCCATTGTGTTTAATTCACTCTGGGCTATGTCATTCCGTGTTTGACGATATGCATGAAGTTACTTCAATTTTCATCAACATAGTCTTTTCTTCTGTGGTCTGAGGAGAAAAAACATGTGCTTATGCAGTGAAATGGGGAGTGTAAAATTACAAAAGGCTTACTTTAAATTCATTGTTCTTTTTCAAGTTGGTGTGTTCCTACCAGATTTGTCATTTTAAGGTATGCTTTGTAAGCCATGTGTGTATACATCTGTATCTCCTCCAGCTGTGGAAAAGGAATCGCAGTCAGAGTAATAAAGCTCAAACAAGCAAGGAATATCTGGCAGCAGCGCTTCAGTGGAGGTACATGTGGACACCCTAGAACTAGATGGGTTTCAAACTGAAGGGTGCAAGCAGGACATTGAGCCTGGCCTGAGTGCCTCGGAAGGGATGGCTGGAAAGACTGAGCAGAAGAGCAGTGGTCTGTCAGTCCATGACACCACCCAGAGGCCCGCTTCAGGATGGAGTGCCTTTTTGTGTGCTCACTTAAGACGTCTGTCTCTTGGAATGAAACAGTGCAAAAGAGATTCGTTGCCATGTTGTGTTGGCACTGCGTTAGCCCTATCTGACAGATAATGCTTTGGCTTTCTGAGATGCTGAATGGGTTTTTTTAGGTCGGTGCACATCCTAGAACTTAACATATCCAGAGTTACTTGTGGCAATTCAATGTTGATTATGACCAGTCTTTAAAAACATAGACTACAATTCAGAGACTAAAAATGTCAAAACTGCAGAAAGGCGTAAGTTAGACATGTAGTGTTGATTTCACAGAATGATTGTAGTCGGAAGGCACCCCTAGAGGTCATCTGGTCTGACCCCCCCATGCTCAAGCAGGGACAACTAGTGCCAGTTGCCCGCAACTGTATCCAGATTGCTTTTGAATATCTCCAAGAATGGAAAACCCACAACCTCCCTGGACAACCTGTGCTAGCAGTTCACTGTCTCAGTAAAAAAACTGTTTCCTGGTGTTCAGAGGGAACTTTCTGTCTTTCCGTTTCTGCCTATTGCCTCTTGGGCACAACTGGAATGAGCCTGGCTCTATCTTCTTTACACCCTAGTATACTCATTGATGAGATTCCTCCAGAACCTTCTCTTCTCCTGGCTCAAGAGTCCCAGCTCGCTCAGCCTGTCCTCATAGGAGAGACGTTTTTAGTCTTTCTTCTCAAGAACTCCTAACAGATCTTCTGCTTCCTGTTTGAATGAAAGCTGTGATTATAGATTAAATAGTTGCCAGAAGAAGTGGTCTTATGCCACTGTTAGGAGTCTTTCATGGCTGATTTGGTTTAAAAAAAATTAAGTCTGTTACTCAAGAAATAACTGCTAGTAAGTGAACTAACAGTTGATGTGAGAGCTCTTGAATACATTTTTTTGATATAGACTAGATTCTATAAGGATTTATTTCTTTCCCTTGCTTGCAGAAAGGCTTATGCCAATTATTTTCTAAAGTAACCTACTTAGCAGCTATGCACACAGTAAATATTCCAGCCAGAGATCTACCTGTTTTGTTTTTTTCATTTGTTTGGGCCTGAAGGGGGAGGAGTGCACTTTTTTTTTTAAGACTGACTTAGAAAATGGGCAGATTTTCTCTTACATTTGAAAAAAATATATTCTTAGTGGTTCAATGTAATGTTTGCTGGAGCAGCAGATGGGTAGGCTGGCAGTATGGTTGATGATGATCTAAAGAAAGCCTGAGGTACTGTAGTCCAGACCATAGTTAGTACCAGAAAGGAAGTGAGTGATAAGGATAACTGCTTAATCTGCAAGCACTGGGGCAATTGAGCTTGTTTTATGCCTTTCATATGATATGTAGTTACATGTTAGTGCATTCAGTGGGCATGTAAAACTGCTGAAATTTTCAACTGCATCTTTTCTTCCCTTTCAGATAGTAAATCTCATAGAAGAAACCGGACACTTTCATATCACAAATACAACCTTTGACTTTGATCTTTGCTCACTGGACAAGACGACAGTCCGTAAACTACAGAGTTATCTGGAGACATCTGGAACCTCCTGAGGATTCAGTATCTGGCTGCATTAAAAACTATTCTTTAAATTAAACATTCAGAATGATGGGGGATAGAAAAACAAAAAAACTCTTTTTCAGCTTTATTTTTCCTTAAAGCCAGTCATCATCTCTTGATAAGGGAGAGGAAAAGTGACGAGACTCAGAGGACAGCTCTTCTCAAGAAGAAAATGCTCTGGAAGTTTGCCTGGATAGCCTTGAAAAACCAACACTACAAAAGCAAACAAAAAACCTTGGTCTTAATGAATGTGTATGGTATCATGTATCTCTCTCTGTGGTGTTCCAGTCCACAAGATGAATGCATGTTCAACACACTGCCTTATTTCATAACTGATCTATTTATTATTGCACACATGTATTCTGAAGTCAGTGAGTGATGGAATGACACTACCAGGTGTTGCAAGTAGTGGGGTCCCATGTGTGCTCTTTTGATGCAGTACTATCACAAGCCTAGTAAACCTTATTCATGTTAAAATGACACTTCTTGCTATCTTTCTCTACTCACTTAAAACGCTACAGTCTTGTTTTCCACTTCCACAGTTCCAGGAAACAACATACAAAGTTGGGGACCAAACGGTGGTCCTATGTTTTGTTTCCAATCTGTCACAGTGGGTTGGACCACAGCAGGTTGGACCGCAGGTCCTTGGCTCTGTCCATTGATTGATCTTGACCATGGTAGAAAATGCGCCAAATAGGATCGTATGACTTGCTGTCTAGCCTTAGTAAATAAACCAGTAGGACTTTTTAACAAAAAATGTTATGTATGCTGTCCTAAATCCAGCCTCTTTTGCAGTCTACTTTCTTGTGTCTGTCTTAATGTTATAAAATTAAATACATATGAGTGAAGGTGTTCTGCGGGATCATTGTAAGAGAAGAATTACTGATCCTATCTTCTAAGGCAATGTTGTAGAAAATTCTTAATTTGGAGCTATTTATTACTATGAGTTTCAGCACTCTGCTGCTGCCAGCATGTGACTCACTTTTACCGTAAAACCATTCATGTAACATTTTTGTTGGTTCATATAGTATATGGTCTGCTTTGTTTGTTTTAGAGTTTTGTTTCTGGTTTTGTTGGTTGGTTTTTTGTGGGCTTTGTTGTCTTTTTTTTTTTACAACTGCTAAGTTAAAACCTTCTATTTGAAAAGAAAAAATCTGGTTTTATACAGCTACATGTTGGAATAAATATGTATATGATGTATATATGTGTGTATGTGTATATACACATATGCGTGCACCTCTGTGTGTGTGTATGTATCTACACACATGCATATATGCTTTGTACACTTCCCAGATTTTAGTATCTCTTCAATAGCCTGCTTGTGTTTCCAGAAGGATTTCTTTCTCTATAAAAATTAGCATTCTTTCTTACCATCCATTAATTTCTTAAAATCGGGATCCTTGTTTATGCATGATCAAATGAGAGGATGTGTACTCATTTTCACATCAATGCTCTGTGCTTTCATATTGCTGATGGTTTCTTCATGATATCATCACATACCTATTGAAAGTTCAAATCCCCCAATGAAAAGAGAAGACAATTTAAAAAATACTTCTGGATGCAAAGGTTTATTCAAGTTTCTCAGCCTTAAAAGTGTATCTTGTTTCTGGACAGCCCAGTATGTCATGTGTATGCTTATATGCCACATGTAGTCTGTATGTGTAGAACGGAACAGTAGTATCTGTATGACTTACTGTTCCATGTGCACGGTTTGTGCAGCACTGTAAAACTAAATTCCTGTTGGGGTTATTTCCTGTTCAGATGGTAAATCTTAATACTGTTTCTTTAAGTCCAAAGAAAACTTTACACTTTACTCTTTTTGAGAGGGTGAGATACGGATTGGGTTGGGGGAGCTTTTTTCTTATTTAAAACATTGTTTGACCACACTCCACAGGAGGTCCTTCCCAGGCTTCCCAAGAACAAGTGTACTTTTTCAGTAATGTTATGACTCTTATTGACGATTGGCATGAAGCATACTTGAAGTGTTATGTTGTTCTTTTAAATCCATGTCTTGATGTGCAATTGCGGAGGGAGCGGGGAGTGGGAGTGTGATTTTGAACTTACTTTTGACATAAGGCAGGTGATGGTGGGCAGGGGAGGAAGAAGGGGTGCATGTGAAGGGGATAAAATTCAATTTTTATTGATTATTTTATATGAAAATGTTTGGAAATCTAAAAGCAACCTTAAAAACCTTTGGTCTACTAGTGTGTGTTCAGCTTGTTATCTTTTAGTTGTACGAGACACGTATGGAATTTTGTCCATTTTGACTTTTCTGAGTTTGAGTTTTGTGGTAAAAACTTATTGAGTTCCAGGAGGGCAAGAATCCCATGATACTTCTAGTATGAATATTGCACTGTTTTGTTAGAAACGGTGAAATGAATCATTTTACCCTTGAAATAGTAGGTAAGCTTTATTATACACTGAGAACAAAAGCGGAAGAAAACAGCAAATAGGAGAATAGGTATAAAAAGGAGATAACAGCAATTCCAGTGCTCCTGGATTTCATGCAAATCGTGAATCATCCTTAAACTCTTAAATTTTCTAATTCAGCAGGAGAGGGAAGAAGATAAAGTGCAGTTGTGTGTGTCCATGCGTGTTGCGTTTTCCACAAAATTCTGGTAGAATAAGAGTTACTAAGTGTTGATCTAAATTTAAAAAAAATAGCTGTTTTCGTCTAATTTTGTATGCAGAAGCAAAATAAATCCTTGTTCAATTAATTTCAGACATTCATATTTCTCTTAAAGGAAAAAAACAATAAGATACCTTTCCAACTCTTTAACGTATATGACCATTGATCTTTGGGATGGATTAAAGTGGTTTTGGCAATAAATGTTTTAGATATTTACCTAACATCAAGCTGTTAAAGGTATGTGTAAGAATTTGGATTAATTCAGTTGACCAGACAGAGGTTAGCAATAAATTGCAATATCTTAAAAATAGTTTTCAGCAGAAGTGAATCACTGTTATTAGAACAGTAGTTGTAGTAAGAACAGTTCTTGTCTCACCAGTAACTTTTCACCTTAGAAAGTTGATGTCCCATTGGGTAGATAAGTTTTAACATATTTCTAGAAGTTTGAATGCATGGAGAAGTTTTACAAAAATTTTGGTATCATCTAGATTTAAAGGCTATCTTAGTCCACACTAAAGAGAAAGAACAAGAAAGGAGGAAGGTGCATACACTGAAGTGAGGAGAGTCTTCCAAGGTAGAACAAAACCTATGCTTAGTCTTCGGCCTTTGGACCATAAGAAATGGTTGATCATTTCTCTCTCTCTCTTCTTTACATTGGTTGGGTGTTTTTAGGTTGTCTATTCTTTCAGAAGTGGAGTACACACAGTACAGTGCATTTTGAGGGCCCCAGTATATTTTTATTCAAGTTTCTTCTAGTCTAAGGGAAGGAAATTAAAAGTTTTTGGGTTTTGCCTTAGCTCATTCTCCTGCTTTCCCATTCTCACAGTGAAGTAAAGTATGTTCACAATCTGGTTTAGGTCCTTAGTCCTTACTTGGTAAGTATCATATGGTTTTCTTAGAGCTATACTAGTGTTTTGGGGGCTTTTGAACAACCTGTTGATTTCAAGCCCCGTTACTTAGTTTAAAAAATGAATGGCAAAGCTGTAGAATGGTCAGAAGACGAAACTTCCCTGTGCAGTTATTGTATGTGTTGTCTTACTCCAGAGTGCTACGATCCATTAGGATGTTTGGTTTGCTTTGGACAGTGTTTGCTCATACGCATCCTGTCCCATCTTTTACCACTTGCAGTTTAACAGCAAACGGTGTGTCTTAGCAAACTCTTGTTTCAGTCTATAGAGGGACTTGGTATTTTTGTGTTTGCTCATTGGCCCATTGATTTGCACCATTGGCTCTAGTGCAATGCACTGAAATTGAGACTTGGGGTGAAAACTTTCTTAGGCTTTCAGCCATAGCAGGAACAATTCAAAAATAAGCAGTGCAAAACATGCTCCAGAGTTTAACGTGCGAGGCATGTGTTTTTATGAACCACAATAGTTTCCTTAATTGTGAAGCAGTATATAGTGTACACCAGGAAGCCTGCATACTGTACCAAGAAGCTTTACTGTTAGGCATAAAAGGCTTATGAACAGACGATAGGGGCTAAAACTCATGTATCTGCAGTGCTTTACTGTGTGCTTAGGAGTTAATCAGTGCATTAACACAGCTAAACCAATGACGTTTCAAGGCTGGCTCTGTGTTGAGTGAGCAGATAAATTAACTTCAAAGCACAGTCTTCTAAGGGCCTTGCATTTACTTAAGCAACAAGAAGTGCTACTGTGGCTAGGCAGGAAAGAGAAATATTACCACAGTGAGAACAATACACTTTGGGGAGGGAGGGGAACTAAGGGGGGGGAAAAAAGTAAAGAAGGGATCTCTTAGTAGCTGGATGTGGTTTCTTACGTTGGCATAGACAGTACAGGTTGCTGGTCAGCAGTTCTGCCTGCTGTAAGACAGGGTGACAGCCTCCAGAGTGGCAGCTTCTTTGGTTCACTGCTGTAATAATTGTGTTGCTGCTGACTTGATGAGGGAGAGATGTATTGCAGCATCACGCAAAAATCTGAGCTTGTCTTATGGTTTGAGGTGTTAATGCCTGTTTCACGGTTGTTTGAATATTGCTTCTTATTTATATTGTTTTACCTCAGCCAGATTGATTTTGCTGCAAAGTGATAATGACATTTTTTCTTCTTCATTTAGATATTTAAAAGCCAAAAGTAGGTCTGTGAATATGGCAGAGGATGTATTTTTCATCATCATTCAATATAATTCTGACTGGATGGAACCCTTTTCTGAGTGTTACATCACATGGGTCATGTTCAGTTCCATCAGAGAACTGATGCTATAAAGCTTGAATTTCCGTTAGTAATCTTTACCACTGTCATCACAGGAATAAATTATTACCTTTTATCATTGCTTACAGAGGGACAGAATTCAAGGTCTGGTCTTGTTTAGGAAATAGTAGGTTTGTGAAGCTGTCAGTTACATCTTTTTAGTAAGACCTAGAAATAAAGCCCATCTCCAAAGAAAGGGAGGAAAAATATTTTCAATCTGATAATGGTGCTTTTTTCCCCACAGTTATAGTCCTCTTTCAAATCCTTAAGCGTCTAATGGCCAGTGGAGATGCTATGTACAAACCATTAAGAAATCAAAGGTATGGAAAAGATAAAACAAATAAGTTGTATTAAAAGCCTGGCTGTGCAAGTAATAAGGTTGTAATGCTGATATTGCTTTCAGTACAGGGCAGACATTGCTAGCACATGTGGTTTGTGTATCCGCGTCTGAGTGGGTGGTCTAGAAAATAGTACAAAATGCTGCAGGAAGGCTTAGTTTTTGAGCAATGCAGTGGAGGATACATTCAGGGTAGGCTCAGCCAGCACCACCCAGGCTATCCAATGTAAAGCAGTTTTCTTTCAGATTTCATGAGCAGCTAAGCTTTCACTTCGCCTGTTCATCTAAATATTTGAATTATTCTTTGCAACTATATTAGTCCCCACTCAGAAGTTTCATGCTTGTTAGGGACCTGGTTAGGTTTGGGGTAGGGTTATTTTGATGTGGTTGCTACATCCTTTGGGTAGGACATGAGAAGATAGAAGCGGATCACCATAGTGATTCTTTTTTATTATTTTTATTTTCTAGTTCTGTCCAAAAAATAGAAGCCTCTAAAATATCTTCCTTCATAAATTCTCTTAGGTATGAGATGTTAGTACTGCTTTCATTAGTGTCACTTTTTGTTAGCACAGTGTATAATAAGAGGCGGAATTGAGATGAGGCTTCTGTGAAAGTGTACACATCTAAGATGAGGATGTGGCTTGATGGAGCGCTTGGTGGTCTGTTGGACCACAGCAAGCAGGGCAGCCTAGAAATGTTATTTTTATTCTTATAGAAATGTGTGACTAAGACTATCTCAGCCTCTGTAGCAAGTGAAGTAAGTGACTGAGGTACTTAATGAGTTTTTGTCTGTCTCTTGACTAAGCTCCCAGAATTCCTAAGATCAACAGAATTCTGCAGTGCCTTGCTTTAAGTTGAATTATATTCAGGATTAGCCACAATGTTAGTTGCTCAGATAAATTTTCTTTATCCTTTTGCAGTTACAGATATGTTTCTGAGAGGGGAGAGAAAGTTGTTCTCTCTCCATCTGTGCATGTCTTCCTTCCTTCCTGGTTCACATTCTAAAGTATTTAACAATAAAACATCAGGACTCAAGCTCTTCCCTTGACAATGCGATGCAAGAGGTCTGCCGAACCTTTCATGGCCTGAATCAATACCGGGTATACATTTTCTTCTTCAAAAGGGGTTGAAGGACGGAAAGCAAGATTGAATCAGTTTCACAAAATTGTTGAGGTTGAAAGGGAACTCGAGAGGTGGCCTGGTCCAGCCCCATGGTTTCTCCATGCAAGGGGCTTTTGCCAGACCTCTTGGTGTTGGGGCTTTCTCATGCACTGAGCGTCTGAGTAAACTACATGTTGCTTTGAGCATCCAGGCACACTCTTATAAACCTTATGTTGATGTTCCTTTAAGAACAGGCTTTTTTTTTCTTCCTGGGTAAGAAGTTTTTCTCCAAGGATCAAAGCTGGTACAGATCTCCCTCTATTAACAGTAAATGGAAATACTATTAAAGGAACGTCTTCGATAATTTAGATATACCACCTTACAATCCAAACACTCTTGGTTGGCTGTGGGTTTTATGTAAGAAGAAACATCACTGGTATCATTATGAATGCACATACTGTGTCATAGAGACACATAATGGTTTGGGTTGGAAGGGACCTCTAAAGATTATCTAGGCCAAATCCCCTTCTACATGCAGGGTTGTCTTTCACCAGATCAGGTTGCTCAAAGCCCCATCCAACCTGATCGTGTAAGACTTCCAGGGATGGAGCACCCACAGTTTTTCTGGGCAACCTGTTCCAGTGTGTCACCACCCTCATGGTAAAAAAAAATTTTCTTCCTTAATGTCCAATGTAAATGTACCCTCTTTCAGTTCAAAACTTGCTCCTTGTCATGTCACTACAGGCCCTGCTGAAGTCTTTCTCTGCCTTCATATAAGGCCATTCTCTCTGTTGAAAGGCCACAATAAGGTCTCCATTGGAACCTTGTCTTCTCCAGGACAAAAACCCCAAGTCTCTCAGCCTTTCTTCACAGGAGAGGTGCTCCAGCCCTCTGACCCTCCTCTGGACCTGCTCTGACAGGTCCGTGCCTTTCCTGTGCTGAGGTCTCCAGATCTGGATGTAGTACTTCAGGTGGAGTTTCACAAGAGCAGAGTAGAGGGGCAGATTTGCCTCCCTCTATCTGCTGGCCACACTTCATTTTATGTAGCCCAGGATACCGTTGGCTTTCTGGGCTGCGAGTGCACATTGCCAGGTCATGTCCAGCTTTTTGTCTGTTGGTATCCACAAGGGCTGCTCTCTATATCAATTAACCCATAAGTCTGTGTTGATATCAGAGATTGCCCTAGCCAAGTTGCAGGACTTTGCACTTGACCTTAATGAATCTCATGAGGTTCACTCCTCAAGCCTGTCCATGTAGCTCTGGATGGCATCTCTTCCCTCGAGTGACTCTACTGCACTGCTCAGCTTTGTGTCACCAGCGGACTTGCTGAGGGTGCACTCGATCCCACTGTCTGTGCAAACATTAAGCAGTATAGGTATGAGTATGGGCCCTTGAGGTACACCCTTTGTTACTTGTTTCCAACTGGATGTTGAGACGCTGACTATAACTCTGTAAATGTGGCCCTCCAGCCAATTCCTCGTCTATCTAAGTCCATCCATCAAACTCCACAACCTCCCTAGGCAGCCTGTGCCAGCGCTTGGTCACTCGCACAGGAAAAAGCTGTTTTCTGATGTTCAGAAGGACCCTCCTGTGTTTCCATTTCTGCCTGTTGTCACTGGGCACCACTGGAATGAACCAAACTGTCATTTTTACACTTCGGTTATTTGTACAAATGAGATCACCTTCTCTTCTCGAGGCTGAACAGTCCCAGCTGAGCAGCATGCTTTACTGGGTTCATGTGCCTATGTCATTATTGCATGAGGATCGATTTTGAAGCACCTATTGAAAGAGTTCNCCTGTGCCAGCGCTTGGTCACTCGCACAGGAAAAAGCTGTTTTCTGATGTTCAGAAGGACCCTCCTGTGTTTCCATTTCTGCCTGTTGTCACTGGGCACCACTGGAATGAACCAAACTGTCATTTTTACACTTCGGTTATTTGTACAAATGAGATCACCTTCTCTTCTCGAGGCTGAACAGTCCCAGCTGAGCAGCATGCTTTACTGGGTTCATGTGCCTATGTCATTATTGCATGAGGATCGATTTTGAAGCACCTATTGAAAGAGTTCATAATGCTGTGTAATCTCCTAAGCTCCTGAAAACAGATACCTGTGGTTTGCAGTCTGTGTTATGAGACTTACAGGGATGTCAGGGACAGCTTTATTTGCAGGATCAGGGTCCTAATGGTGGAATTATGGGGCAGCCCTCAGGATTCCTACCAAACTTCTAGTGTATGTAGAATAGGAGAAACTGAAGGTGAAAATCTGTAATGCTACTGAATCACGATGCCTGACTGGACTGTCTCCCCAACAGCATGGTAAACTTCCAATGGTCGCTTCTTAAAGTAGGGCAAATACAAAACCTGGCTGTCTTAACACAATGATTACTTGAAAGCTTGAGCAAGTAATGGTTTTGAATTTTGTGTTGTGGTAGCTTTGGATAGGAATGAATCTGTGATTTCTAAAAGGGTAATTAAGGAAACAGGAGGAACTGACTGTTCCTTCTAGGCTTTATTATGAACTTATTTTAGTTAACAGCATTGAAGTAGTGATGCAAGAGTTGTTAACTTTCCTGGAAAGCTCCTCAATGCTTTTTGGTTCACCAACACCTGATTGTCTAAATCTCTTTATAATCTAAGATTGTCATTTATCTAAGTGGAAAAAAGAGGGACAGTATGCAGGTTAGCAGAAAAACAAAATATAAAATGATATAAAATGTTTTAAATAGGGAAGGACCTGGGGACGGTATCCAGTCCCTGCCCCTGAGAGCAGGCTCAGCTGGGGGAGCCAAACCAGGCTGTTCAGGGCTTTACCCTGCCAGAGTGTGAAAAACCCCAAGGACAGAGACAACCCAGCCTCCCTGGACCTTGTCTCCATCACTGGGCTGCCCTCATAGGGAAAAGGCTTCTCATCTCCAGCCCGATCCTGCTGTGTTTCTGCTTTTATCATTGCCTCTCGCCTTTCTGCCACCCACCCCTGTGATGGGCAAGGCTGTGTCTCCTCCATCCCCTCCTGTCAGTGCCTGGGATGCTGTTGGCTGCCCCCAAAGCTGTCCCTCCTCCCAGCTGAGCCAGCCGTGGTTCCACGTGCTCTCCTCACAGGGCAAGGGCTCCAGCCCCACCATTTTGGTGGCCTCCCCTCAACTCCCACCAGTCTCTAAATGTTTTTCCTGCATTCGAGCAAGTATTCCTTGTGTGCTCAGAGTGCAGAGAAGACGGAGTAATCCCTCCTCTGGCTCTCAGGGCCACAACCTGCCTCCCAGGGTGCTGCTGGCCATCAGTGCCTGTGTACCTGGCTGGCAACTGCTCATCTTGCTGCCTGGATGCTCTTCAGACTCAGCCTGCAGCACCGCTGGGCTCTGCCTTCCTAGGGCAGAGCTCAGCATCCGTCCTTGCTGAATTTCATAGTCATAGAATGGTTAGAGTCGGAAAGGACCTTAAAGATCATCTAGTTCCAACCCCCCTGCCATGGGACAGGTTGTTCAAAGACCCATCCAGCTGGGCCTTGAACATTTGCAGGGATGGGGCATCCACAACTTGCAGTGGAACAGGTTGTCCAGGGCTCACCACCCTCAGAGTAAAGAATTTCTTCCTAATATCTAATCTAAATCTACCCTCTTTCAGTTTAAAACCATTACCCCTCAGCCTGTGGCTACACTCCCTGGTAAAGACTCCCTCCCTATCTTTCCTGTAGGCCCTTTTCAGGTACTGGAAGGCTGCTGTAAGATCTCCTCAGAGCCTTCTCTTCTCCAGGCTGAACCACCCCAACTCTCTCAGCCTGTCCTCAGGAGAGATGCTCCAGACCCCTGATCATCTTTGTGCCCCTCCTTTGCACTCACTCCAACAGGTCCATGTCCTTCTTATGTTGGGGACTCCAGAGCTGGTTGCAGTACTGCAGGTGGGGTCACCCCAGAGCAGAGTAGAGGGGCAGAATCACCTCCCTGGAGCTGCTGGCCACACTGCTTTTGATGCAGTGCAGTGGATATGGCTGGCTTTCTGGGCTGTGAGCACACATTGCCAGCTCACGTTGAGCTTCTCATCAACCAACACCCCCAAGTCGCTCTCCTCAGGGCGGTTCTCTATCCATTCTCCACCCAGCCTGTATTTGTCCTTGAGATTGCCCCAACCCATGGGCAGGACCCTGCACTTGACCTGGTTGAACTTCATGAGGTTGGCATGGGCCCACCTCTCAAGCCTGTCCAGGTCCCTCTGGATGGCATCCCTTCCCTCCAGTATGTCAACTGCTCCACTCAGTTTAGTGTCATTGGCAAACTGTCCATGTCACTGACAAAGATGTTAAATGGTACTGGTGCCAGTACTGTGACCCCCAAGGAACACCACTCATCACTGGTTTCCACTTGGACATTGAGCTGTTGACTGCAACTCTTTGAGTGTGGCCAGCCAGCCAGTTCCTTATCCAGTGAGTGGTCCATCTCTCTCCAATTTAGAGACAAGGATGTTGCGCAGGACAGTGTCAGATGCTTTGCACAAGCCCAGGTAGATGATGTCAGTTGATTTTCCCTTATTCACCAACACTGTAATACCATTGTAGAAGGTGATCACATTTGTCAGGCACAACCTGTACATACAGGTACATACACAAAGAAGATGGGGAAGATGCTTTAGTTGAAGGCGTGAACAGTTGTTAACACCAAAGTTGAAAACTGATTAATAAACGCCCTCTTGAAGTTACTGGCTTTGTCTCCTGAAGGGAAGGGAGGCACATGGAGTGCCCTTACCAAGAAGCTGTGACAAGAACAGGGAACACTGTCTTCCCAACTGTTCTGCCTGGAGGCAAACAGGCTGAGAGGAAAGGTACTGTGTGTCTTTTAATAAGAAGAAGGGAATGAGCTCTGGTGCTGCTAATTGCTTTCATGGGGAATACCAAAAGAAATCTTTGGGGGGGGGGAGATGGCTAGAGAGAGGGAGGCAGGAATGCAGGATGTTGACCGATGTGCAGCTGAGATGAGGGAGGATGAGGCAGTAACATTAACATTAGAATTTATTTTCACTAGAAGAAAAAAAATCAAAAGGCTGGTGTGGATGAAGGCACATTAATTTACTAGTGGACAGGAGAAAGAGGAAGATGCGAGCTAAGAAAATGGAGCACTGTGGAGCTAATCTTCAGAGAGTATTTTTAAGCTGAAGAATAGCCAGCATAGTTTTGTGGACCCTTTCAAAATCCCAGTACTGGAGCTTTAAATGTGAAACTGTCACAACTTTTTTTCTGGTGTTCAAAAGCTGAAACACAGATGCAGCCTGTACCTTAGGAAATTGAGTCAATATAGAAAACTGACAGTATTTCTTCACTTGGTGAATGATGGCTGTATGGAATACATTTCTGAGAAAAGCAAGTTAAGCATTCATTTAATGAGATCAGGATATCTTGATTTGTTCCAGGGGAGGTGAAGATGCCAGAGAAGCAGGGTGAAAAAGTTCAAAAGTGAGCTTTTGATATATTTTAGAAGGTTTAGTATCTTTTCCGGTCCCTAAATTTTAGTATGCTCTTACCTCTGATTAACCTTTTGCCCCTGTTGCATGGCAGAACAGTGGTGTCTTTGTTAAACCCTCAGCAGAGCTACTGATTCATTGTGTCCTACTTAATGTCTATTGGTAATCCTGCAGTTTATCTGTGGTGGGTTGTTTTTTTTCTTTTTATCTTCTCCTTATCAAAACAACAGCAACAAAAAATAGCACTCAGACCATTCTGCCTTGTATTTCAAGCCCAAATGCTGAAAGATGAGAGAGAAGTAATTTCTTGTTAACCAGTCTAACGTATTGTGTGTTGAATATTAGCTTTAAAAGCAGCAAAGTCAGGGCTTGTGCTGTTTTTTCTCAGATGAAAGAAAAGCACTAGGGGTTTTATACCTCACTCTTCTGCCGTCTGTGGAAGTGCACGGGAATAACAACCATTTGAAGATTTTTGCCAGAAAAGAACATGGTAAAATTTACCAAAGTATTTGAGCAACGTTAACTTCACTTTTCCAAAGGGTCCCACAGTCACTGAGGGTTTTACTGTGTTTCCTTCTTCATGTGCGTAAGTATTTTATGTATTATCCTGTGCAACCTGCTGTAGGTGGACCTGCTCTGGCAGGGGGGTTGCACTAGATGATCTCCAGAGGTCCCTTCCAAACCCTACCATTCTGTGATTCTATGTATTTGTCACTATAGTGGGTATCCTCCTGTATTGCCCAAATTGTGTACCATAGTATGGAGCCTACAGAAAAATACCTGTGTGCCTCCTATCAAATGTAAGTTGCCTGAGTGTATAACAGTATTGGACCACGAACTCTGACCTCAAGCAACAAAGCAGGTCACTGTATGTTTCATATATATAATCTTCACAACAGTCCCCAGAGATGTTTGATAAGTTGTGAAACTGAGGAGTAAGGAAGTGAACTGGAATATGTTAATGTTTATTCTTTATATATCAGTGAGAGTATACAGAGAACTCATTCAATTTGCTACACTTTCTGTGCTTTCTGCCCAGCCTGCAAGGTATGAAAAAGTATTTTCCAGTCTGAAACCATGATGCACCTGAAAATATTTAAGTGTCTTGTATGCTGCTTTTGCCTGAAGGCTTGGAGTGTTTGGCTTTTTTATTAATTTTTCTTATCACACAAAGCCCAACCACTATCCTTTGCTAGTGATCACTTGGGGGTTTGGAGTTGTATTTTCTTACTATTGCTGAAAGCATTGACTGTTGATTGCATAGAAATAAATCTTTTAATGAAAATTTAATAGTTATTAATGGTTAATAGTGTGGTCTTTTTACAGCATCTGAAACTTTTAGGAGAATTTTTTTCATCTCAATTTAAGTAACTAAACACATGAGATTTTATGGATCTGCAGAGAGCCACAGTAGCTGAAATAGGTTTTGCAGCCAAGATGTTTACTATATACGCTACAGCCGTAACTGAAACAGTTATTAAATCACTTATTGTCACTCACCGTAAATCACTTTTATAATACTTTAGAGGTCAAAGTATTGCTTACACAGTGCTGTGAGTAGGCACAGCACTCCACAGGTGTCTGAACATCACGGAGCAGTTTACTACCTAAACAAGGTATAATTCAGCTAGTTTTTTTGTTGTTGTTTTTTTTTGTAAAAAAAAAGCCCAGTAGCAATTGCCTTGAATTTGTTGTAGGCAATGTGGCAGTTTCAAAAGCACTATTGTACCAGGCAAGGTTAGCAACGGCAACCTATTCAATCTGTGCACTGTGCTTTTGGAAACAAATAGATCAAATGATTGAAACAGAATCAAATACTATTCTCTTTCAACGAGTCTCCATTAGCTCATTGTTCCTTGTCTAGACAGCCCAGGTTTGATTCCAGACAGTGCCATACCACCGCAGACCTTGGCCTGGAAGCGTGAATGCAGAAGTGCGTTCATTGAAAGGGGTCTGCAAGGTAAGTGTTTTCACATCCAAGACTGAAAGCTGAGGATAGTTAGTGATCGTATCATGAAGAAATTCAGGTTGTCTTTCCTGACATCTTCTCTTGTCACCCATTTGGGAAGTATTATCTCACATATGATCAAAATAATCCCCTTTCTTTTGTACGGGGGCGTATCCTATTCTCATGTCATAGCAAGTCCTCATCAAAGTAGGAGATCTGCCTGGGTTTTGAAGACTGCAGGGTCCATGGTCAGTGATCTCATCATTCAGTTACTACAAGCTGGATGCTACAAACCTGTGCTGTAGCAAAAAAATTAGCTGTTGTGGGAAGGAGTGGGGATTTTTTTCCTCTTTCTCTTACGGTGCCTTATGGGTCCAAGTCACAGATCACTTACGCAGTCAAGTTAGGTTAAATTTTTTTAAGAATATTGAAACCTTAGAACTGTAACTGCTTTACCCATGCTAACTGCTTGCCACTGAGTTACCAGTCCTGCTGAGCTGGCATATGTTCCCAGCTCACTGCAAGGCTGGTGAAGAAACACAAATTTATGTACAGTAGCACCGGGTGGGAAGGATTGCCGGAACAAAATGTCCACAAAGTCCTTCCCTCTGTCTGTCGTCAGACTCTTGGTTTTTTGATACTAGTATGGTAAAATGGGAATATTCCTCTACCTCACAGGGAGCTTAGGAAGCTGGCTTTATTGTCCATTTGCAGTCAGACAGCTCGTTGTTTCATTGCTTCTCCCTTAAACAGAGCGACTTCAGAGGTGTTAGGTGTTCTCAAAAGAGCTACGTAATTTCTTGGCTATGCCACCAACTCTGAGATAGCTGGTGGGTTGGGTTAGCTGTTTCATCCCATGGTGCCCAGACATTGCAACTGCGGAAGTCTTCTGAGCTCTTGCAGCTGCCTAGTGTGACTGCTGTGTGAGACTCAGACGGTCTGAACTCCTAATTAGCCACATAGGAAAGTAGGAGGCATGTGGTGCTCTAAGATGTTGAGTACTTTTAAAGGTTATATGTTGACAATCCCAAAAGAAAATGCCTACTGAATTTCCCTAGGGTATTGCAAGGTGAGCACCAAAGAATAAAAGATTGAAAAAGCAGCGATCTTTGGAAGTTGGAGTCTGGAACCTGTGTGTAAGCCTAGGCTTACGTGTTTGTGTGTGGCACTGCTGAAATATGAATATAAATCATCTGCTAATTGTTTGAGAGATTGCTTTATATGCCTTTCCTCTACCCTCTCATCTCCAGAAGCAGGCAGAGTATGTTTTCTGAGTAGTTTTGTGGCTGAAAATGGGAAGTGATAAGTATTTTTCAGAGTCTGTATTTCTGGGTCTGGAAGATATTTTGTGGATGCACATTGTGACAGGATGCATAAATTCCATTCTTCTTCTGTGAAAATCAACAGCAGCATGATACATAGATGCAATCCTTAAAGAAAACAAAGCTTTACAAACACAGCTTTAAAACTACTAAGCGTTTAGGGTTTTTTTTTTCCATCTGTGTAATATCCAAAAGCACAGAGTACCTCTGGTGCCAATTAATCTAATTGGTTTGCTTATTTGGGCAATGTTTTCAAGTGCCACTAAACTCTCTCAGACCTTGGCATGCAATTAAAGGAGATGGTTTCAGTAGTTAAAAAAAAAAAAGAGAGAGACAAAAAAAGGAAGAATTAAATCATATTTAAATGCCTTTGTGAGAGCTCATGAGTAAATGTGTATACCGTTTATACAGATGCATGTGCAAACATGAGTCTGTTACTGATTTTGAATATTAAGTAGTTTCAAGACTTTTGTCTTTCATTAAAATTTCTTTGAAACATTAATCATGTACTGGCTTTTAAAAAAGTTAAGGAAGTTCTTTCTTCTAGCATGCTTTTTTTCAGTCCTGATTCCTTTCTCTTCCCTTTTCCTTTGATTCTTGTCTTTACTGTTATGTCTTGTTCTCGGTTAAAAGATCCAGGATGGAAGCTGTCAAGGAGGAGAGTAATAGTGAGGTGGAACAGGATGTGTGGCTTTCTAAGTCAGCTTGGCATTAGCAATGCTCCTTCAGCGGCAGTGGGCTGTGGGTATAAAATGAACAGTAAGACTTTTATTTTCATCTTACTGCTTTTTAAAATTGATGTTTAAGGAAAGTACTTGCCGACAGGAGACTGAAAATACTGTGTTGCAGTGTTCCAGGTCATGAGTTTATGCAAAGCGGGTGCCACCACCCTCTCTTGACACAGCGAATGGTACTTGAGTGCAGACCAGAAAGGTTGTTCAGACTTTGAAGCGACTTTGTCCTTGGATAGTTGTGGCATCCAGCCTGCTGTCTCCTCTGTGCAGAGGTGTTTCCCCTGTGCCAGAGAACCCCCCAGCCACTCATGACCGACCCCTGGCCGCAGGTGTCCAAAGAGCTTTTTGGAGAACTGGTGTCACCTTCCAGTCTTGTGCCCTGGTGTCCTCAGGTTTGCAGCTCCAAGCAGCAATCAGCTTGCTTTCCTGTGCCTGGCATTGTAACCCTACCTGTAATTTTGAGGAGTGCCCTCAGTCTTCTCTTCTGCTTCCTCACCTTCCCCACCACCCGCAGACTCTGTGTTTCCTCCATGCTGTCACATACATCTAGCACTGGGCCAAAATTAATGCCCGGGTAAAAAAAAAAAAAAAGAATATATAGACACCAGGTTTTAAATTAGATGAGATTCCATGGTTTGGTAGGGGAAGAGAGGTCTCCCCTAGGTGGCCACTGACATCGGCGAGGATATAGAAATTTGCTGGGGGCTAATAACTGTGACCCCACTCTTTCAAAGAGCAATAAAATATAATTGCAGTAGGAAACTAGGTGGGTGGTCAGTTGAGTGAAATTGGGTTTTAAAAACAAACAGTGCATAAATATGCAGGGCATAAAGGAAACTTACCTCAGCAGATTACTTTTTTTTTGTTGTTGTCCTCTAGCTTTGTTTTACCAGGCAATCTTGCTATGGATGTTGTATAAACACTGTGAGATATGGAGAATCACAGTGTTTGAAGGTAATGGCACAAAACACATTAGTCTCCTTATAGGCAGTTTGAATAGTGTGAGTAATTCTATGCCAGCAAGTATCTTACGTTCCTGTGTTATTCCCTTTAGAGCAAGTGAGAGTTTGCGGTCTTAGGTTTCCTAAAATGGAATTAGATACCTAGAAGCCTGCAGTGTGTTTACATTTCTCTTCAAACTAATGGAACAATGTGGTTGCATTCAATTAAACCTTTTCTTCCAGCTTTTGCAATCTTTGAAAAATCTTGGTGTTTTTTGATCTCCATGTAGCTGCGTGTATGCTAATTAGATTCAGCCCTGCACTCAGGCTCTGGCATATAAATGCTAAAATAAGCAAAACAGCCACTTGAATGTTGCCAGTTGCTGCTGCCCCCACAGCAATCTTGAAAGCAGGATAGTGCTACGGGGGCTTTTTTAATGTGTATATATATATACACACATGTGTAAACATCCATTATATTTTGCTTGGCTACATGCTAATTTTCACCACAATCTCTTAAAAATAAGGTGAGGTGAAAGCGTCTCCGTTTTCTTGCTTAGAGGGGACTAGGAGGTTTAATATGTGAGACCATGGGGAGATCATAATTATTATGCTACCGCTCATTTTAACTGCTTATGATACTGAAATCCCTGTCAGGCTGAGGTGTTTATAGCCCAATGCCTTTTTTCTCACAGGAGCCATTGAAAATCCTAGAGAGGAAGGCAAAGGGAACTGCACAGCTGACAAATAAGGATTTACTGCTTTTTACAGGAAGTCTGTTGACTTATGAACCCCAGACTTCAGGACATAGTCTTTCTTTTTACTTTTTACTCTTCAGCCATGGTGGCTGTTCTTCTCAACCATTAACAAAGCGCAGAAATGGCTTGTTGGCTAATTTGGGGAGTAGGGGAATAAGACTAAAAAGAAGGAACAGAAGAGAAAACGAGTCTTTATTTTCCTGTTGTAGCTAGTGAACAAGATGGAGTGAGTGAAATGAACGAGGGGAAGCTTTCTACCAACTTGGTTTCTGCTTTCCTTTATTGAAAGAGCTCTGTGAAGAGCAATGAAATACACAAAGCACACTAATGAAAAGTGGCTGTCACAGACCAGTCTGGTGTTCAGGAGTCAGTGGGCCCCCACCTCTGCCGAAGGACTGGCCGATCAGTTTGCATGGGTCAGACCCTCACTCCTGTAAAACCAAATGTCAAAGTTCTCAAGTTCTTGGCAATGTTCCCCATTATATAGACCTGCCCTGGGTTGCTAGTTGTGTTCAGTGTCTAGCTTCACATGTATTATTTTTTCTGTTTTTAAATGCAAAGGAATCGCTTTTGCTATGGATCATAATGCAAATAATTGGATAAAATAGATATCTGCACAGTGAATAACATTGCTTAGGTTTTAAATCCTCCTTGACCTATTCTCGGCTGCTATTTAGTGGAAATGGAGGAGAAGATCACGGACATCTGGACAGGGCTTTTTTTTTTCCAAAAGGATTGTAGAGTTGATTTGGCTTTTTGAAACTTCATGTAATACATTTTTAAAATTTATAATTTATGTAGTTGATTTTACTAATGCTTTTACAGTTTTGATAGTGTCACCGAGAATTCTGGAAGGAGCATAAAAAAAGAAAATATGCTTCATGACATTATCGCTATAAGCAGAACACTGCTATTATCTGGTGTGGTGTGTTTTATGTTCCAGTACTGCCGAAAAGGGTGTGATACTCAATTAAGGCCACAGGTAAGCGATGCACCTTTCAGATATCAAGAGTGCAAAGACCCAGGAGGAAAATGGTTAAATGGTATATCACTTCTATAGTTTGTCATGTTATGTCATGACAGCATTGCGTGTACAAACAAGAGTTAACCACATTAGGTGGGTGTTTTTGCATTGATGCATATATAACCCAAGACTAACAAATTCATCCATGGAACTGTTTTATAGCCATGTAATGAAATTTAGCTGAGACCATCATGGAGCCTGACATGCCTCGTGAAATCATTGCACACTGAGGAGTGTGTGATACAGTCAGACAATGGCTTGGCAATCATCAACCCCAGCCCACAATGAAAGCTCTTTGGAATTTTTCCTGTGAAAAACCCACCTAGAAACAGCAGATTAAATGATCACCAAAGAAGCATGGAATTGTATGATTAATACAACTCCTGTGAATAGTTTTGGTGGTTCTGCTATAGCTGTTGGCCTCAAAGCATTTGGTCATAAGTTCAGTGAAACTAATTACAGCATTTTCATGGCTTTCCATCACTTTTGGATGGAGTACAAAGTACTGTTCAGCTCAAGGGATATGTTTCATTACCTCAGTTTTAAACAGGTGCAAGCAACTGTGTAACGTGTAATAGTGTGTTAGAGCCAGATCTTCCAATACCATTTGTGAACCCAGAGAACATTTGACTTTGGTGGCTGTAGTAAATTTTCAGCGTATCTGAAAACCAAGCTTTACACAGCCAATGTGTCCATAAAAATAGCAGACTGAAGATCATGTGAATAGATAGCAGTGTCAACAAGGAGCAAAGCTGGGGACGTGTGCCTCAGGGAGTATCTCCACCAGATGGGAGTGTGAAGAGTGTTTACTATAAGCAGTCGTCTTAATACTTGGCTCATGAACTCACAGGGATAAATCCATTCCCTGATAGATTTTTTCTATTTGTAAATAAAGAACCTCATAAATACTTACTGAAATGTGGGAACACTCTGAATGGTTTATAATTTCATGCTAGGAAACAGAATATAATAAAGCAAGGTTAGTAGGCAGTAGCCTGCTGCTGCTAATGCTTTAAAGGTAGTCTCAAAAGAGTATTTGCCTTGTCACTTAAGACATCTTTGGCATTATTATTCATTGAGCTACTACCTTATGCTAAATTTGAAGTATGGATTCAGCAGGCCAAATGGATGTTATAAGCAAACGGTAGTCAAAACATAGATCAAAATTTGGAAGTTAGAGGCAGTATTCTTTCAACCTCTTTTTTTTTCTTTTTTTTTTTCTTTCAGTGCTGTTATCATGAAAACTGTTCTTCAAAGTTTAATTGCTTTTCTAAAGGAATAAACAGAAATGAACACTGTTTCTATTGTGTTCTTATCCTAAGTATGTTGCTGATATTGTACCACAAGCTCTGGTTTAAAAAATACATCTTAAGTCACACTTCTTCAGTCTTTGATCTGCCATGCAAAGACATTAATGATGCCCTAGCCTTAAAACATCTAAGGCCTCCGTAACAAAACATTTTCTTTTGTTTGTAGATAGTAATTGAAAGTGTTTGGACAAAGTCTTTTTGTCATTATTACAAATTTCTACTTTTTATATGTTATCTATGTAGCAAGCTGCTTTCCAAATGATTTTCCAAATGATTGTTTGTGGCTGTAGTACAGATAGACACATTTCACAAGTGTAAAGGGATTCTTATTTCTTCAGCAGCGCAACACCATGTGGTGTCTAGAAATGACTCTCAGTATTTCGGTTAGTGCCCTCTCCTCAGTAGAGGTCTTGGATGCTAGCTGAATGGTTTGCCAGTCCATTTGCAGGACCAGAAGGAGTTATTAAATCATTGATCCTGATCCCCCGCTGAACAGGGGATGAAAATTGTATCCAGTTAATCCTGAACTGAATCTAACAGAGAACACAATACGGCATCTGCTGGCAAAGCACAGAGCTATCTTTCAGCTTCTTGATTTGTGTTGATCTGTTTCAGAAGGTGAAAATAAAAACCAAGAATATGCACTGTGCTCTACAAAATACAGACAAAGCATGGTGAAGTGATATGACCTTATGAGTGCTTTCCTACTTTATATAAATAAAGCTTGCTTTAAAAATAAGCACAAGCTTATTGATGAAACAAGTAGAAGTGCTAAACTTGGGGATTTTCAGAAAGGCCTTTCATAATTTTAAAATCCTTGTTAATTTAGCTATCGAAGTTGGGTTTTTTTCTGAAATCTTAACCCTTTTAAAGGTGACTTGTGAAGTTGCATCATTGCCATTTGCTTCCTGCTGAGATGTAGCCTCTGTTGGCTGAAAGTGTTTCTATAAATGAATGCACTGCATGTTATTTTCTTTAATGTGAGTGCAGTGCTTGCTTTGGCATGCAAAATGCATTCTGCTGCATGAATTTCTGCCCATACATGTTTAATAGGATTGGTAGTATATGGTGCGGCTGATGTTGAAGAATGCATCATGCCAGGCATGATGAGCCACCATACCTTTAGTTATCTCTGGATATCTTCTCCTGCAAAAATCATCTGCAAACGTATACTTTTCCAGATGGCAATCCAGAATCTGTCTGTCTAGGCGTACTGGGAAAGTCCATACTTAAGTCCAGCATGAACTCTCTCCACTCTGACATTTTTGACCTGAACTTTTTGACATCTTACTGATACTGGATACCCTTTCTTCCTGGCAGGAGGCCCTGCAAGGCTTCCCTTGGTCGTCTTCTGCTGCTCATGCAGCACACACGCATCCTGCAAACCAAAACCTTTACTTCTAATACCCTAGACTGTACAATCCAGCAATAAACCGGCCATCCTCTTTTGCATATAGAAAGTATAATCATCATGTGTCAATAACCCTTAGAACGGGCTATTAGAAATAACTAGTTCAACTACAGGTGAAAAGCAAGTGCTCTTTGCTTTATTTACTTCTTGTTGTCACATCATATACAGTCTGTGTAAACATGTTTTCCCAGTTGCTGAGATGTGCAGTGAAATCTAGTCTTGGACATCTGTCGTAACTGAAGGCTGCATTTGGATCTTTCTGTCAAGCACCAGTCCCAGATAATCTATGTTCTGCCTATACAATTTCCTATCATACTTCAAGGGGAAATGATATGCTACGCTTTTCTGTGATGCTGTGCACTGTTCAGCTGCTGAAATCCTGTATCCCAGCCTTGGTCACGTTCAAATGCTGGGTGAAGTGACTCAAAACTCCTAAGCCAAAGCATGCTAGTGTGGCTGCTGCCCAGACAATGGCAAATGAATGCAATTGTTACCAGCATTTACTCAGACATCTCCTGTGCCTTGGGAAAGGAAAGAAATGGAGAAGGCATTTTGAAACTACTAGACCAGACTGAATAAATTACTTACCAACTGGCAACGGTATAAGAATCAGAGCAAGACACGGGTAGGATTAGCATGACTTGATCTTGAATGAGCTGCATTAAACCTTGTGAGGCTGCTTGCTACCGCTCTGTCTGTCAGCTACGCACCAGTTCTGACACTAGATATGCCCATTCTGATTTTCCTGCAGCCTACAGCTTCCACAGAATGACTTCTGGGATTTCAACAGACCTGTGGTGAAGAAAGTATTAGACTAAAAAAACTACTGTGTTGTCCTACTGTATTCAAATGGGGATTTAATAATTAGCAATGTTTTTATATCTTTTTAATATAACTGCTGTTTTAAGAAGCTGAGATTTTTCAAAGAAAAAATCTAATCTAGGGATAGTCTGTTAAACGTACAGACATTACGGTTCAGATCGTATCAATATTATCCTTATTAAATAAAATAAATTATTACCTTTGTTTTCTACTTACCTTATGAAAAACTGATTAAGATTATTATTACTTGTTAAAATCAGATTAAAAATTCAAGAGGGCAAACTTAAACCTCGACATGGTCTCTGTAACACTCCTCAAGATTCATGCTGAAAGTCCTGACTGTTGATTTTCGTTTGATGAGATTTTTCCTATAATACAAGACTTTCTTAAAAAATAGTAATTTGATTAAAGGTGACATCATTTTTCCCAAATGTACTTCCTGTAACTCCTATGATAACAGAAGAGGTAGAAATTCAGAAATTTATAAAAAAGACATTGCATTAATTTTAGCTACCCGGCTATCAGCATTACACTTAGTAACACTTATGACCTATTGGATAATAAGCATGATGAACTGAATAAATGTTTTCAAAGAACTGACAGCAGTCCATTGAAAACAGTCTGGGAACACTATTTGCTTTACTGAAGTGAACCGATGAAAATCTAATCATTTCTGACTTTGGCAACAGTTTTCCTTTCCACACTGTGCCCTGGTTGTATTTCAAGTGGGTGAAGCATGCAAGTCAGTCAGATCTTTGGGTCCATAAAAGTGAGAAGGGCTGTAAACTCAGCTCAGCTGTACAAGCAAACCTGCTGTCTGGCATCAATTCCACTTGGTGTAAGTAGGAAATCTGAAACAACTGCAGCTCTCATGGTAGAACACTCACACAGAGGGGGCACTTGAATGCCCAGATGCCTTATTTAAACTCAAAACATTTTGATAGTGTTTCGCTTTGAAAAAGAGACCCCTGATAACACGCTCATCTTCGCACAGTAATCTAATAATTGCAAATAATTTTATAGCTCCCATCCCTTAATTTAGCTGGAGAATTTTCTTCTGCTTTCTTGTCACTGTTTTTGCAGTCCCAGCCTCCTGGTGTGGGGGGAGATGTCTTGACCTTGATATTCTGTTCTATCTCCTTAATCTATGGAAAAGCCTTGGTAAACCTCAGTAGAAAAGGTTGTAACACCCTTGAGAAGCTAGGTCTTCATTTTGTTCATGGAATGGTAAGCTGCTCTTGCTTGTCCTGTCCTCTGGACTAGTGCTGAAGTACATACGGATTTGTGCAGACCATTTTACAAATACAGGTGCCTTTTGGGCTAAACTTTCGCTATGATCACGATAAACTGAAGCACAAAATACGCTATTTGAAATAACTGACAAGAAGCTTTACTTAAGTAACTGAAACAGCTGTGTGCCTCAGCCACAGATGGGTATGCTTGGGATGTTACATAGCTGAAATCTCATTTAAAGTGCTTATCTTAAAACCTGGCCCATCAAAGTGTTGATACTAGTTTTAAATGCTTAATGTTACATGTCGGAATTTAGTCTTATACTGCATCACTGTCAAAAGTTATGGAAAAAAAACCTGATCTCTGCCTTTTATTTCTGCATGGAGATGGCCTGAGCTGCAAATGCAGCAGGACTGGGAAGCCTAAGTTGTTTGTTGTAACCCAAGTTTCTGCTGTATAAGAAGATGAAAGAGAATGCATTATATTACCTTTTTTTGCACTGCAGAGGGCAGGGACAAATATACAGACATTCCTTGAAAATATGTGGAATGTTTTATTTTTTGGTGTTATGCCAAAGCCAATACCAACTATGTAGTAACAATAAATAAAAAATCAATGTAGAAACAGGGCACTGTTTCCTCTCTCAGGGTGAATTTAGAACTTCTCTTGCAGCCATGACAGAAATGTTTTCTTTACCTATAGTTCAGCGCAGAATTAGATTCCCTGAATTTTGACTAAGCAAGAGAATACAAAGAAAGAAAGTGGAGTATCTCAACTGACATAGTATAACTTAAGAAGTGAGCTACAGCTGGAAATCCCTATGCTCCAGTATCTTGATTTCCAGTTATTTTCCAAACTGGAAAAGGAAGATGACTGTTTTAAATCTGCATGGGATACCTCTCTTCAGCTGCATCCTGACAGGAACAGTCATGCTGAGAGAGATTTGTCTTGAGGAGTCATTAAACTGGCTACTGTTTTTTGAAATCATGTTGAAAAATATACTGGAAGAGATTACAGAACCATTTTTGTGTTGGTGCACCTGAACCCACCAAAGCAATCCTCTCAACATGGTCTTTTGCCTTTTTCTCAGCAGTAGAACCGTATCATGCAAGTTCTATGTAGTGGGGAAAACACAAGGGCACTTTTCATGACTGAAGGGCAGAATCATCCATTGTCCGCGGCAGCTGGAGGTGGCAGTGCCACAGTCATGTAGAGGAGTCAGGCTCAGCAAGTAACAGCAGGTGAACACAGGGGTCTGTGCATGGTAAGTGCATATTTGTGATAGAAATAATGTAATTGTAGTAATTGTCAGAGGTTTAGCAACTTTTTATTTCATAATTGACAAAAACCCCTCTTATGTCCGTTTTTTCATCATCTGAAAAGAAAGAACCCAAGCAAACACCAAACCACAGACCAGAATAACTATTCCAACAACAACAAAAAATAGTCTTGCTTCTCTAAGTTTTCTGTTACAAGTATTGAGAAAATTGACCACTGACTAACCACTAGAGGACATTTCTGATCTTGCGAGGCTAATCCCAGCATGTGCAGAATCAGAGAATAATCAAGGTTGGAAGGGATCTCTTACGATCATCTAGAACATCCTGCCCTGCTCAGAGCAGGTTCAACCACAGCAGATTGCTCGGGTCATTGTCCAGTTGTGTTTTAAGACTCTCTAAGGATGGAGACTTCACAGCCTCACTGGGCAGCCTGGTCCAGCGCCTGACCAACCTCACCATAGCGAAGTGTCTTCTGGTCTTTAGGTGGAATTTCCTGAAATTCAGTTTGTGCCCACTCCCTCTTGCCCTTTCACTGGGCGTCACAGAGAAGAGTCTGGCTCTGTCTTGTTTACACCTTTCCATCAGATATTTACACACATGAATAAGGTTCCTCTCAGCTTTCTCTCCACTAGGCTGAACAGTCACAGCTCTCNACTGGGCAGCCTGGTCCAGCGCCTGACCAACCTCACCATAGCGAAGTGTCTTCTGGTCTTTAGGTGGAATTTCCTGAAATTCAGTTTGTGCCCACTCCCTCTTGCCCTTTCACTGGGCGTCACAGAGAAGAGTCTGGCTCTGTCTTGTTTACACCTTTCCATCAGATATTTACACACATGAATAAGGTTCCTCTCAGCTTTCTCTCCACTAGGCTGAACAGTCACAGCTCTCTTATCCTCTCCTTCTATGAGAGATGCTCCGGTCCCTTATCATCCTCACAGCCTTCACTGGACTTCCTCCATTATGTCCATGTCTCCCTTGTACTGGGGAGCCCAGAACTGGACCCAGCATGCAGACTCATCTCACCCATGCCAAGCAGAGGGGAACGATCACCTTCCTCCACCTGCTGCCACCTTCCTAATGCAGTACAGGAGGCTGTTGGTCTTCTTTGCTGCAAGGGCATATTGCTGACTCATGGCCAGATGTTGCCCACAGGGACCCTCCAGGACTTTCTCTGCAGAGCTTCTTTCCAGCCAGTCAGCACCCGGCATGTGCTGGTGCACTGGCTAATTCCTCTCCAGGTGCAGGGCTGGGCATTTCCTTGTGTCAAACTTCATGAGATTTCTGTCACCCCATTTCTCCAGCCTGTCCAGGTCCCTCTGGATGGCTAAACCCTCCAGCTGGTCTAGCAACCACACCTGCCAGTTTTGTGTCATCTGTAAACTTGCTGAAGATGCCCTCTGTCCCATCGTTCAGGACATTTACCAAGATATTGAATAGTATTGGCCCCAGTATCTACCCCTGGGGCACATTGCTGGTGGCTTCCCTGCAGATGGGCTTTGTGCCACTCACCATGACTCTTTAGGCCCGGCAGTTGGGCTAGTTTTTAGTCCTCACTGTCCATTTATCTGACTTGAACTTCAATAGTTTGCCTACACGGTTGTTACAGGAGACTGTATCAAAAGCGTTAGTAAAATCAACAGTAAATCAGATGTACTAGACTCCCTCATCCACAGATCCAGCCATCTTGTAGAAGGCCATCAGACTGGTTAAGCATGACTTCGCCTTCATAATATTGGGCCTTTACTGCATTACAGAGGAACATCTTCAAACCTTTGGAGGACCCCTATCTTGAAGTTAGTTATTATCTGTGAGACTGGACTGCTAACCAACTCTCCTGAGTACAGAAAAAGACAAATTTAGAATTACTTGCTTCAGGTCATGTGAAAGGTCGGTGGCAGAAAAGGAAGCAGAATGCAGATTTCTTGACCAAGGCTTTTTCAGTGCCATCTTTACTGCTTCCTAAAGCGAAGAAGTGCATGAGAGTCACCATATTAAAGAAAAAACAAACAAACATACAAAAAACCCAAACCCCCAAACCAACAAGACCTGGAAACACTGATTTAAAGTTTTTTGCCTTTAAAATTGTTGTAGAGGCTTGTTAATCCTCTCTACTCTTTCACCACCTCAAACAGAATAAGTCGTCCTTGCAAGCACCCCTTTGCTCTGCCTCTTTTATGTCTGCCTTTTTACGTATCACAAAGTACTGTCATGAGGTACTAACTTGGTATGAGGCCACCAAATGCTTGAAAGATGAGAGTTGTGAGCCTTTGGCAGTATGTGGGATCCTTCCTGTTCATCTGCAGCCACTTGGGTTCACAGCAGACTACTGCAGTTGCATGTGGCGAAGGCGGAGAGCCCCCACTGCACCAGCCTCGCGCACAGCATTGCAGCAATAACTGCGGCAGTTCTGTGACTCTTGTGGGCCATATGCAACCCAATCGCTGCATTCTAATTGCTACAGCAGTTCTAATGGAGCTTTAAGGTCTTGCTGAGGGGAAGAAGCTGGCAAATCTTAAAGGATGCTTTCCATAAAGCACAAGAGCCCTCAATCCTCAGGTGTAAGACATCAGGAAAGGAAGGCAAGAGAGCAGCATGGCTGCATCCAGACCTGCTGGTCAAACTAAAGGGCAAGAAGGAAACGCACAGGCTGCAGGAGCAGGGACAGGTATCCTGGGAAGAATACAGGGACACTGCCCAGATGTGTGGGGATGGGGTCAGGAAGGCCAAGGCGCAGCTGGAGCTGAACTTGGCAAGGGACGCAAAGAACAACAGGAAGGGCTTCTACAGGTGTGTCAGCCAGCAAAGGAAGGTCAAAGAAAGCGTAACGCTGCTGATGAGCAAGACTGGCAAACTGGTAACAATGGACAGGGAGAAAGCTGAGGTACTCAACAACTTTTTTGCCTCAGTCTTCACTGGCAACCTCTCTTCCCACACCTCTCAAGTGGATGGACCGCAAGACAGGGACTGGAGGAGCAAAGTTCCTCCCACTGTAACAAAAGATCAGGTTTGTGACCACCTGAGGAAGCTGAACATACAGAAGCCTATGGGACCCGATGAGATGCATGCCAGAGCCCTCAGGGAGCTGGCTGATGTAGTTGCCAACCACTCTCCANAGGAGGCTGTTGGTCTTCTTTGCTGCAAGGGCATATTGCTGACTCATGGCCAGATGTTGCCCACAGGGACCCTCCAGGACTTTCTCTGCAGAGCTTCTTTCCAGCCAGTCAGCACCCGGCATGTGCTGGTGCACTGGCTAATTCCTCTCCAGGTGCAGGGCTGGGCATTTCCTTGTGTCAAACTTCATGAAATTTCTGTCACCCCATTTCTCCAGCCTGTCCAGGTCCCTCTGGATGGCTAAACCCTCCAGCTGGTCTAGCAACCACACCTGCCAGTTTTGTGTCATCTGTAAACTTGCTGAAGATGCCCTCTGTCCCATCGTTCAGGACATTTACCAAGATATTGAATAGTATTGGCCCCAGTATCTACCCCTGGGGCACATTGCTGGTGGCTTCCCTGCAGATGGGCTTTGTGCCACTCACCATGACTCTTTAGGCCCGGCAGTTGGGCTAGTTTTTAGTCCTCACTGTCCATTTATCTGACTTGAACTTCAATAGTTTGCCTACACGGTTGTTACAGGAGACTGTATCAAAAGCGTTAGTAAAATCAACAGTAAATCAGATGTACTAGACTCCCTCATCCACAGATCCAGCCATCTTGTAGAAGGCCATCAGACTGGTTAAGCATGACTTCGCCTTCATAATATTGGGCCTTTACTGCATTACAGAGGAACATCTTCAAACCTTTGGAGGACCCCTATCTTGAAGTTAGTTATTATCTGTGAGACTGGACTGCTAACCAACTCTCCTGAGTACAGAAAAAGACAAATTTAGAATTACTTGCTTCAGGTCATGTGAAAGGTCGGTGGCAGAAAAGGAAGCAGAATGCAGATTTCATGACCAAGGCTTTTTCAGTGCCATCTTTACTGCTTCCTAAAGCGAAGAAGTGCATGAGAGTCACCATATTAAAGAAAAAACAAACAAACATACAAAAAACCCAAACCCCCAAACCAACAAGACCTGGAAACACTGATTTAAAGTTTTTTGCCTTTAAAATTGTTGTAGAGGCTTGTTAATCCTCTCTACTCTTTCACCACCTCAAACAGAATAAGTCGTCCTTGCAAGCACCCCTTTGCTCTGCCTCTTTTATGTCTGCCTTTTTACGTATCACAAAGTACTGTCATGAGGTACTAACTTGGTATGAGGCCACCAAATGCTTGAAAGATGAGAGTTGTGAGCCTTTGGCAGTATGTGGGATCCTTCCTGTTCATCTGCAGCCACTTGGGTTCACAGCAGACTACTGCAGTTGCATGTGGCGAAGGCGGAGAGCCCCCACTGCACCAGCCTCGCGCACAGCATTGCAGCAATAACTGCGGCAGTTCTGTGACTCTTGTGGGCCATATGCAACCCAATCGCTGCATTCTAATTGCTACAGCAGTTCTAATGGAGCTTTAAGGTCTTGCTGAGGGGAAGAAGCTGGCAAATCTTAAAGGATGCTTTCCATAAAGCACAAGAGCCCTCAATCCTCAGGTGTAAGACATCAGGAAAGGAAGGCAAGAGAGCAGCATGGCTGCATCCAGACCTGCTGGTCAAACTAAAGGGCAAGAAGGAAACGCACAGGCTGCAGGAGCAGGGACAGGTATCCTGGGAAGAATACAGGGACACTGCCCAGATGTGTGGGGATGGGGTCAGGAAGGCCAAGGCGCAGCTGGAGCTGAACTTGGCAAGGGACGCAAAGAACAACAGGAAGGGCTTCTACAGGTGTGTCAGCCAGCAAAGGAAGGTCAAAGAAAGCGTAACGCTGCTGATGAGCAAGACTGGCAAACTGGTAACAATGGACAGGGAGAAAGCTGAGGTACTCAACAACTTTTTTGCCTCAGTCTTCACTGGCAACCTCTCTTCCCACACCTCTCAAGTGGATGGACCGCAAGACAGGGACTGGAGGAGCAAAGTTCCTCCCACTGTAACAAAAGATCAGGTTTGTGACCACCTGAGGAAGCTGAACATACAGAAGCCTATGGGACCCGATGAGATGCATGCCAGAGCCCTCAGGGAGCTGGCTGATGTAGTTGCCAACCACTCTCCACGATATTTGAAAAGCCACGGCAGCCAGGTGTAGTCCCCGGTGACTGGGAAAAGGGAAACATTGCACCCATTTTTAAAAAAGGTAGAAAGGATGACCCTGGGAACTACTGACCTGCCAGCCTCACTTCTGTGCCTGGGAAGATCACCGAACAGATCCTGCTAGAAGCTATGCTAGGACACATGGAGGACAGGCAGATGATTTGAGACAGCCAGCATGGCTTCACCACAGACAAGTCCTGCCTGACCAACCTAGTGGCCTTCTATGGTGGAGTGACTACGCCAGTGGACAGGGGAAGAGCTACAAGAGCTGTCTGTCTGGACTTCTGTAAGGTCTTTGACACGGTCCCCCACAACATCCTTCTCTCTAAACTGCAGAGACATGGATTTGATGGGTGGACTGCGCAGTGGATGAAGAATTGGCTGGATGGTCGCATCCAGAGGGTGGTGGTCAATGGCTCAATGTCTAGATGGTGACTGGTGACAAGTGGTGTCCCTCAGGGGTCCGTACTGGGATCAGTACTGTTCAACATCTTCATCAATGACAGAGGCAGTGGAATCAAGTGCACCTTCAGCAAGTTTGCAGATGACACCAAGCTGAGTGATACAGTTTACACGCCTGAGGGATGGGGTGCCATCCAGAGGGACCTAGACAATCTTGAGAAGCCNAAGGTCTTCGTTGTCTTCGCTGTCTGCGCTTGCAATGAGCATCGGAGTCCGTGCCTTAATTGCCGCAAACGGCAGCCCAAACAGGGACTTAAAGTTGGCAACGGCTGATCCAGTGGCCAGCCCCGTTGAGCTTTAAAGCCGCTGAAAGGAAGCAGGAAAGCGATGTTGCGGCTAATCGTCTCTGCAGGAGAGAGGTGAGCGACGTGGAAAAATGGGGACAAATATGTCTGCTGAGGAAAAGACTGTGTGTAGAATGATGGAATTAATATTAACAAAGCATCACATTAAGATAGATAACAATGCCCTTAAACGTCTCTTGAAGTGTGTGGCTACGGCAACCCCTGGGGTGGATTCAACTAATATTTATACCCCCAAAAAATGGGATGAGGCCGAGGGTAAGTTATGGGATGCAGCTACGCGATCTGATCCTGCGGTGGCCCATCTCTTGACTCCCTGGAGGACAATGTTTGAAACTCAAAAAAAAACCAAAATTTTTTTTTTAAAAAAAGTTAATACCAAGAAGACTCAGGGCGATGACAGCGCCTCCAAGTCATTGCCCCGTTCCAAAGCATCTCCGTCTCCTCCACCCCCCATCGTGGATGCTGCTGCCACTGCGGGGTGTGGGGAGGAGGGAGATGAGGAAGAAGATGACTCTTTTGACCCAGGACCTGTTGACCCAGAGAAAGATATGAATTTATATCCCCCTGATCCAAACCAAGTGTGGCGTGGGGTCTGCGGAGAGGCGGAGAAGGTGGGAGATGTAGAATTATTGACTAAGTTACAATCAGTTGCTACCTATCCAGTGATATATGAAGGCAATCGTGGGCCACAATGGGAAGGTCTGAATTTCACTGTGATCAAGGAGTTGCAACAAGGCGCGCTTGAGTTTGGGCTCTCCTCTCCCTACACTACTAACATATTAGGATCTACCATGAGGAGCTATAACCTGTGTCTGCATGATTGTAAGATGCTAGCTCAGCTGCTTCTTCCCTGAAGGGCAACGCGCCGGTGTTCAGCCCTTCATCCTCCCAACCCCACCCTGAGTTTATGGGGGAGGGACTGTCTTGCTCAGTGGGGGGTTACTATTGGGTCAAATTCATCATCGGGGCCACTGAAGAGCAGCGCACCCCAAAACTGACGTGGAGAACTGATAAACCTGTCTGGGTGGAGCAGTGGCCTCTGGCATCAGAAAAGCTGCATCACCTTCATGCTCTTGTTGCTGAGCAACTACAAGCAGGGACACATCGTGCCCACAACGAGCCCCTGGAACTCTCCAGTTTTTGTTACACGGAAAAAAAAGCGGCAAAAGGAGGCTGTTACATGACCTCCGTCAGATTAATGCAGTGTTAGAGGATATGGGTGCCTTACAGCCTGGACTCCCATCGCCCACAATGATACCTATGAACTGGCATGTGACAATTATAGATCTTAATGACTGCTTTTTCACTGTTCCCTCAGATCCCGCAGATGCGCTCTGTTTTGCGTTCTCGGTACCTTCAGTTAATGTCTCCGAGCCTTGTGCACGATACCATTGGACAGTGCTCCCACAGGGAATGAAAAACAGTCCAACTATTTGTCAATGGTTCGCGGCCAGGGCTCTCAGTCCTGCAAGGGAACAATTACCACAAGCACTCCTTTATCATTATATGGATGACATTCTCGTGGCAACAAAATCGGAATCAGAGATGCAGGAGGCCATGCGGGTAGTTATTTCAAGCCTCACGAAATAAAATCTTATCATAACCCCAGAAAGGGTACAAAAATCGGCCCCCTGGAGCTATTTAGGATGGTGCATCTCAGATCAGAGTGTTATTCCAAAAACTCTGAAAATCGTTCAAAATATAAAAACCTTGAATGACATACAAAAATTGTTAGGAACCATAAATGGGGTACGACCATTATTAGGCATTTCTAATGAGGACCTGCACCCCCTCTTTTCCCTGCTAAAAAGGGACCCAGCTCAGTGATCTCACTGACCCCAGCGGCACAGGTAGCCCTGCAAAAGGTTGTTGCAGCAACATCAAAAAGGCAAGCTCAGCGTTGTGACCCAGACTGCCTGTTCCAGTTGATAATTTCAATCATCATTCCACACTTACGGCCTCCTTTTTCAGTGGGTGGAGGAGCTAGTTACCCGTGTGTGAGACCCACTTAGAATAATCAGATGGATCTTTTTGCCACATCAATTTGGGAAGATTATCACTACGAAAATCAAAATGTTTGCTTCTTTGATCATGGGAGGCAGACAGAGATTGCTAATGCTGAGTGGAAAAGAATCGTTAGTGGTGATACTGCCTATGTCAATGCAAATGTTACAATGGTTATTGCAATCATCATTATTATTTCAAACAGCTTTAGAAGGCTTTACTGGTATGGTTTCTATCCATCCGCCCAGCTACAAACTACTGCAATCCCTGCAAACTCATTCCTTTTTGCAGCTTGGGGGAATTCGCCACGTTATGGGCATCCCCCATTCTCCAGCTGGGCAGGCAATCCTTGAGCGAGCACACAGGTTGTTAAAGGCCATGTTAGATAAACAAAAAGGGGGAGCAAGCAGCCTTTCTGCTCAAGAGCTATTAGCTAAAGCCATTTATGTGTTAAACTTTCTAAACTGATGGGCAGACTATGGGGGTCCACGGATTTTTAGACACTTTTTGTTTGTTAATGAGGAAAGACCAGAAATAAAAGGAAAGGCCATGGTACTAGTTAAATCTAGAATCAAATAAGTGGGAAGGACCATTTCAACTAATAACCTGGGGATGAGGGTACGCTTGTGTCTCCACAGGTCACCGTCCAAGATGGATTTCAGCGCGATTCATGTGTCCTGCATCTTTGGCCGGGGCTTCCTGACAGTCACCCTGGCCATCTGGGTACTATCACAACTGAAGAAAAACGTCTGCGTCATGTTAGCCAATAAGAGTGACTAAGACTCCATCTGCTTGTCTACGGCCTCACCAGGAAACCTGTTTTCAACGTGCCTGGTGGGTGTTCCGGTGGAGAATTGGACCGCCCTAGTCCCAAGCACAGTCCAAGCTGTGTGCCCAAATGGATCTCTGTGTGTGAACAGTTGGGATGGATGGGCTGCCTACCTGCCCACGATGAACTTGGAGCCTCAAGAACTTGAATTGTTGGGCTCATTACAGATCGATTTCTGTGCGTACTTTAATTATTCAGGAAAATATGGCTTGCGGGCATGGTCTGTGAATGCCACGCTGTCTGTATATCAAAATACTTCTGCTAGGTGTAACTGTACTTCCATGAATATTTCGAAATCTGCAAATGCAGCTGTAGCATTGCCCTCAGGGTTTTTTCTCATTTGTGGGGATCAGGCCTGTCCTGGAATACCATCCCACATTCAGGGTGGACTTTGTTCTCTAGGCTGTTTGACACTGCTCTCGTCCAACACATCCATGATTCAGTCACATCAGCTGTTAGGAAGTTGGGGAATTAGTGGATGGCTTAAGTGACTTGCAAAATTGTTAGTGGTTTGTTTAATTATTTTTCTGTGTGTTTTGATCTGTGTGCCTTGTTTATTACAATGTGTTAAAGCTATTTTAGGTGTAAACAAAGAAGGAGGAGATGTGGGAACAGAGTCAGAGACGACTTTGGGTAGTCAACAAAACATTGTTGCTTTGGTCGGCAGAAAGCTGTGGGAGCATGAAGGTTAGGAAGAACTGCAAATTGCTCCAAGAGGATGTTGTGGTTAAGCAATCAGCTCTGTGTGATAACATGACTTTTTAGTTATGCTCTGAAAAGATATGCAATATGTGTGTAACTAATAATAAAGGTCTTTGCTGTCTGCGCTTGCAACGAGCATTGGAGTCTGTGCCTTAATTGCCACACAGAGGGACCTGGACAAGCTCAAGAGGTGGGCCCATGTGAACCTCATGAAATTCAAGAGGGCCAAGTGCAGGGTTCTGCATCTGGGCTGGGGCAACCTCCAGCATCAGTACAGGCTGGGGGATGAAGGGACTGAGAGCAGCCCTGCCGAGAAGGACTTGGTGGTACAGCTGGATGTGAGCTGGCAATCAGAATCACAGAATAGTAGGGGTTGGACTGCCAAAGCAGGTTCACCCAGAGGAGGTTGGACAGGAATGCATCCAGGTGGGTTTGGAATATTCTCAGAGAAGGATACTCCAGCATGTCACTGGGCAGCCTGTTCCAGTGCCCTGTCAACCTCAACGTAAAGAAGTTTTTCCTTAGGTTCAGACAGAACTTTCTGTGTTCCAGTTTGTGACTGTTGCTTCCTATCCTGTTGTTGGGCACCGCTGAAAAAAATCTGGCTCCATCCTCTTGACACCCACCCTTTAGATATTTGTAAGCATTGATGAAATCCCCTCTCAGTCTTCTGTTCTGTAGGCTAAACAGACCCAGGTCTCTCAGCCTTTCCTTATAAGACAGATGTTCCAGCCCCTTAATCATCTTTGTAGTCCTCTGCTGGACTCTCTCCAGTAGTTCCTTGTCATTCTTGAACTGGGGGCCCCAGAACTGGACATAGTGCTGCAGATGTGGCCTCTCCAGGGCAGAGTAGAGGGGGTGGATAACCTTCCTAAACCTGCTGGCCATGCTCTTTTTAGTGCACCCCAGGATACCATTGGCCTTCTTGGTCACAAGGGCACATCGCTGGCTCATGGTCAACTTGTGGTCCACCAGAACTCTCAGGTCCCTCTCTGCAGAGCTGTCAACTCCTAACCTGTACTGCTGTGTGGGCTTATTCCTCCCTAGATGCATGACCCTACATTTGCCTTTGTTGGACTTCATTAAGTTCCTCTCCACCCAACTCTCCAGCCTGTCCAGGTGTCATTGAACAGCAGCACAGCCTTCTGGTGTGTCAACCACCCCTCCCAGGTTTGTCTTATCAGCAACTTGCTGAGGGTACACTGTATCCCCTCATCCACATCATTGATGACTATGTTGAACAAGATTGGACCCAGCAATGACCCCTGTGGAACACCACTAGCTACAGGCCTCCAACTAGACTGTGCCGCTGATCACAACCTTCTTAGCTTTACCATTCAGCCAGTTCTCAATCCAGCTCACTGTCCACTCATCTAACCCACACTTCCTAAGCTTACCTATGAGGATGTTATGGGAACAGTGTCAAAAGCCTTGCTGAAGTTGAGGTACGCAACATCCACTGCCCTCCCCTCATCTATCCAGCCAGTCATGCCATCATAGAAGCCTATCAGATTGGTCAAGCAACATTTCCCCTTTGTGAATCCATGTTGGCCACTCCTGATAACCTTCTTTTCTTCTACATCAAGATGACATCCAGAATGAGCTGTTCCATTACCTTTCCAGGGATGGAGGTGAGGCTGACTGGCCTGTAGTTTCTTGGGTTTTCCTTCTTGCCCTTTTTGAAGACTGGAGTGATACTGGTTTTCCTACAGCCCTCAGGCACCTTGCCTGTTCTCCCTGACCTTTCAAAGATGATGGAGGGTGGCTTCCCAGTAACATCTGCCAGCTCCAGCTGGCTCACAGCCCAGAAGGCCAGCCTTATCCTGGGATGCATCAAAAGAAGCATGGCCAGCAGGTCAAGGAAGGTTATCGTGCTCCTCTACACCACTCGGGGGACTCTGGTGAGACCCCACCTGGAGTACTGCATCCAGCTCTAGAGTCCTCAGCACAGGAAAGACATGGACTATTGGAGTGGGTCCAGAGGAGGGCCACAAAAATTATCAAAAGGATGGAACACGTCTCCTATGAAGAAAGGTGGAGAGAGTTGGGGTTGTTCAGCTTGGAGAAGAGAAGACTCTGTGGAGATCTTATTGTGATATTTTAATACTTAAAGCAGGCTTATAATAAAGATGGGGACAAATTTTTTAGCAGGGCCTGTTGCAACAAAACAAGGGGTAATAGTTCTAAACTAAAAGAAGATAGATTTAGACTAGATATAAGGAAGAAGTTTTTTATGCTGAGGGTGGTGAAACACTGGCACAGGTTGTCCCGAGAGGCAGCAGATGCCCCATCCCTGGAAACATTCAAGGTCAGGTTGGATGGGGCTGTGAGCGACCTGATCTAGCTGAAGATGCCTCTGCTTATTGCAGAGGGGGTTGGAGTACGTGACCTTTAAAGGTGCCTTCCGACCCAAACTATTTTATGATTCTATGATTCTGTGGTTCTATGGTTCTATGAAAAGGCATGGGCTGTGAAGAAAAGTGGCAGTTCTACAGAAATGTGCTTCTCTCTATCTAGGAGAAATGTCCTATGTTCTTGTTTGTTCATTGCTAATTTTTTCCTAAGGAGAGAAGACAAAATCCTTATCCATCACACCAGTTTCCACATTAGAATTAGCAACTGAAGTCTTGAACAACAGCAGAAGAGGCAAATAAAACATTATCAAGATCCTTCAAGATAAGCTAGTAGGGCAGCTGAAAGGAAAAGATTTGTGGGTGTTCAGGCCAACTACTAAGACATTGTTGCATCATTCATATGTTCAGATTTGAAAGTAGTGGACGACTACAGGAAATATGCAAGTAGGTAAATGCCATCTGTACAACAACGAATGTAAGGGGAACACATTGTGAAGCATGTAGGAGTTGTGATTTAAAATGGCATTTTCCAAGCTTTCTCAAATAGCCATGCCTGATATAATGTTACTGGGAAATCAGAGCCCCGTCTTAAGTTACAAGGTTTACAAAACCCTTTGTAACCAGTGTGGCTGACACTGGTTTCTAGAAATCTATTTATGATTCTAATGAGTCACTCAGCTGTGTTAAGCCAACGGAGTTAGCTGGGGTCAACTGAGCAGAATTCAACATACATGGTCTTTGCAATGACACAGCTGAGAAGAGACGATTAATGTGGTGTTTCTCTTTACAGAGCCTGGGCAGAAGCGAAAGGTCTACAAATCACCAATATAATGTGCATATTTAGGGACAGTGCTGTGGGAAAACAGAGTCCTGGAAAATACTGCCAAAAAAACAAGAAAAAAAATATTAGTGTCAATATTTTGATTGTAGATGATTGGGATGTTGACAACTAAGAAAGGAGCAGAAATCTTAACACACACAAAAAAAAATCGTAGAAGAAGAAAGAGATTCTTACCGTCACTGTGAGCTGTTGAATATTTGAGTGCAAGCATATATTTCACTGCATTTTCCTAGAAAATAAAAGGTAAGTTGATTGTGACTTCTGTTCACCTTTAGCAGAGTAATACTCTGCCTGTGCTTTTCAGCCTTACTAATATTCAAAGCAGCATTTGTGTTCCATCTTTGTTCTTCAGCACAGTGCAGCAGCTGCTGAAGGAAGACATGCTGCAGCTGCCAACGGAACAGGTAGCCAGCAGTTCTGCTCCATCACTGGGAAATGCCAGGAGCTCTAAATATGAATCAAAAAACAAAACAAAACAAAACCAAACCAAACCTGAGATGGCCTAAGATAGCTTTTGCCTATACCCAATTTTTTATATCAGCAGGATATACAGAAAAAAATATTACTTATTTATTTGAAAAGGCTTTCTGTAAAGATGTGTAACAGCTTGAAAATGGTGTATATATTTTCTAACACAGTGCTCTGGTCGTTACTCTTTCTAATAAAAACCATGGGCAATACAAACGTAGTTGGTAACTGCTGCACATGCATAACAACCATACCGTTTTTTTGAGGTGATGCTGTTCAAAACCAATAGATGCTGAGTTAAATTCTGATAAACTAAATATTACATGATTACCGCTGCTATGTCATTCGCTGCACAAGTCATTAGAAATATTAAAAACCTGATTTGAGAACTCTTCCGCTAAGATCTGTCTGTGTGCAATTTTGCATACCTGCACAATCACTTACTTGCATGGACCATTTTATACAACTGTCTGAGGGACTGAATCACAATTACTTCGGAAAGCTCTGTCTGTGGACAATAGGTATATTCAGATACATGTTTTAACATGATAGTTTCTAGTTGGCTTATTATCCTGAGGAACTGCCTCCCTAGAGCTGCCTGTTAAGGCGGCTTTCCTCTGAGGCTTTTGAGTCTTAAAGGAAAAAAGCTAAAGAAGAAATCTGCAGCCTAGTCTCACTGGATTAACTTAAGCCATCTTGCGTTGTTGGCACGGCTGATGAAATGGAGCCTTTCACAGCCTGGGACACCAGCGGGACACTGTTTCGGTTTGGAAATCACCCCCGTGGCCCCCCACCTCCCCACTGATAAAACAAAGCCAACCAAGGAATAATCTCTGGCCGAAGAGGCTGCTCAGGCTCTGATTGTCACCCTGGCACCCGGCCAAGCCCAGCGTGCCACAGAAATGGGCCCAGGAGGGGACCGACTGGAAAGCAGTCAAAGAGCACCGAAAAGGGAAGTCATTAAACTACCACCACCACCAAAACTCTCATTTGTTCAGTCTTCCTTTCTTCTCGTTCTCCCTCCTCTTTTTGTTTTCTTTTTTCTTTTACTTTTTTTTTTTTTTTTTTTTAAGGAATGAATTAAATACAAAACTCTCCTCCAGGCTGTAATGAAAGTCCAAATCCGCTTATTTCTATCACCCCGGTGCCGCTGCTGTTGCTCTTTTGTTTTGGCCGCATTTTTTATGAACTTTTGCATAACTTGACTTCCTTATTTAAAAAATAATAATAAATAATGGCTAGACTGTGAGTTTCTTGCAGAATGAAAGGAAAGGTTTTGTAAGCAGCATGAGTCTTGTAAGTGCCTTTGTGATGATACCCTTACAGTTGCAGAACGGTTTATTTGTTCTCTTTTGGAATATAATGGGGAAAGGGGAGAATGACATTTTTTACCATTTGAGGACTGGATTCCTGCTGGTGGAATTAATGTCAATACACAGAAGAAAGTGAAGTTAGGTTGATATATTCTAGCTGAGAGTCTGTTCTCTAATTATTTTTTTTTTAATTCAGAAGAATGCAAATACTTTGGAGAAAGTTATGTTGAGCTGTAAATAAGTAGAGTGTGTGTACACTGGGAAATTGGAAGTGATGCTATTATAGTTAAGATTTTACCTCCTAAGATTAAGAAAGTGTTAGAAAATGTTTAAACCTGCACTCAATGAAGCGCTGTCTTTTCAGACAATAAAGAAAAAATTGACCAAAAACCCCAGTGGTTTGTGTGATGTGTGACACAACAACAAAAAAAAAAAAAAACAAAAAAAAAAGAAAAAAAAACGCCCAGTAAGCTTAGCAAAGTAAGTGACTTGCATATATATTGTAACAATAATCAGACCACATGATAGTAATGGCTCGACAGTGGGGGCCTAATAAGCAAAACTAATGAAGCAAGTAATGAATGTTTTGGCAGATGACAGAGAGATATGTTAGATAATGTTTACTTTTCCTTTTCCTCAATACTGTTTTTAATTAGCACCAGGATGCTTCCTCTGCAGCCATTTGGAGCACAGCTTTGGGATGGCTCCTTTGATACCGTGCGGCACTTCGGGTGGCTGTTCACTTGTCAGCACTTGACATTGTGGAGGAAAGATGCAACTTGAGACATTTCCTAACACATGGCCCAAAAGGAAAAGCTTTTAGGGGAGGGGAAGAAACTGGGGATGTGACTGATCAAAAGTATTGTAGTGGATCTAAAAATACCCCTTGAGAGTAGGTTTTCGCTTGGCTGGCGCAGCCACATTGTTTATGACAATCTGGTAAGTCTTCTGAACAGATGAGGAACACCCATTCGGTGCAGAAAAACCTTGAGCTTTTTGAGAGTGGCTGTATTTTGTATGCAGTGCCTGAAGGGCAGGGAGAGGGGAGGAGGACAGCAGGAGGGCTTTCCTCGCTACGGGAAAACTACAGCTACCAACTGCAAGTGTGTACCTCAAGCGCCGTTTTTGTGATTTCTGCTTCACTGATGAGTATTTACACAGAATGCCGAGCTTTGCAATGTAAACCTGAACTTGCCTCTGCCGAGAGTCCTTGCTTTTAATGCATTTGCTTACTCCATGTGAAGAAACTTTAGCTTAAGTTAAGGGACAATGCCACGTTGAGCCATGTGAAAGACAAAAGTATATTTGATTGCAGTGCCCTTTTAGTAAATGATTATCATTGCACATACAGAGGAATTCCTTAAATCTGCTTCAGATCAGCTCTCTGGGCTTCTTGTTCTCTTCTTTCCACTCACTGCCCTTCACATAGCAATTCAGTAATAAACGCTCTCCGAACTAAATCTCTCAAAATACAGTTTATGCAAATTCATTAGCTGAATGTGTATCAAATGCATGAAATTGTATTTGGGTAAATGTATTATGAACACCCAGCTTGCCACTCACACTTTCCCCCCACCCCCCCATCCAGTCCCATTTATCCACCTGCTGGTGTGCTATACACCTGTGGATTTTTGGGAGCAAGCAGGGTCACTGTGTGAGTGACTGCAGCTGGGTCTTTGCAGAGCTCCCCTTGTTACCTTCACTGCAAACTTTCAAACCCGTATCCTGTTGCTTGTAGCCATTTTGTGTATTTTTAATAGTTTCTGGATGTTATAACATGCTCAGTCATCAAAATAAGGGAGAATTAAGGCCATTGCCATTTAAAAAGAATATGTGTGCAAGTCATGTGGGCATCAGTTTGTGTCAGGAAGCACAGATACGGCATTTCTTCCAGACAGGTGTTCTTACGGAACATATGCTTTCCAAAACGTTACAGTCCTATCGAATCTATTGACTTGAGCTGTAGCTGGAAAGCACTGCTGCTGAAAGTCTGGACCACAACTGACTTTTAAGGACGCATCTAACACTCCCAGAAAAGATACAAGCACGGGGCTTGCAACTGGGCACCCAAGGGCACCCAAAAAACACTTTTGGGCTAAGTTTCATAGTTGAGTGCAGCATTCCTTAACATATTTATTCTCAAAAGCAGCTGCAGGCCTAGGTTTACAGATCCTTGTAAATAAATTCCTGGTTATAAAATCAGTGCATTTACAGGGACCACCTAGTAACACACACCACCAGGAATGGTTTACACTCACACGCTGCTGGGTTTTAGCCTTGTCTCTCAAGTGGAATCCTTTTGTGTCTTCATCAGTTTTGTTTTTCACAGACCCTTTAGCAGAAAGCTCAGCAGACTCTGTTCAGCTGTGGCACAAAGAAAGCGGTTCCTTTCAGAAAAAGCTGGGTTTGGTGCGCAAGGGGAGGTGGAGGTCACAACAGTCAGAGTCTAAGTGACGGCCTTGCAGCACTCATCGTTGTGCTCACATATTATTCGATATTTACAGAGGCTGTCACCTCAAAATACGCTCCAGTTCCTCTGTGTGGCCTCAGCAGATCTGCCTCTCTGGGGATCAACAGCAAAGAGAGCCGACTGTGGGCAATTTACCTCTAGGTACAATGACATAAGGTGTTTTCTATGGCAACTTTCTAAGCTTCAGTGCTGTGAATATGAAAAGATGTAGCATGGAATGTCTCCAAAACAGACCGTACAGAACACGTGCTTAAAACTGCACAGGAACTGATGGTGTCAAACACCACTGACTCTTGCACGTATTGCTTAAGGTGGCTGGATGCATCCCTCCTTGCAAAGGAGGTTGAGAAACAATGCATGTTTTTCTCCCAGTTATATTTAAGCTGTATTTAGTGGACTTCTAATGCCTGTGCTGTCTTCTGATCAGAGAAGTAGTCCCTGTACATGGCCTCCATTTGTTCCTCACAGCAATGAACAATGATGTGACTATCTGGTGGTCAACTCGCCATGCAAAAGAAAACGTTAGGGGAGAAAGCTCAGCCGAGGTTTCTGGAGCCGAACAGACTCGAAGATCCAGACTGCAGGTTGACCAGAACACTTCAGGACATAGTTCACACACGAGTGACCACAAGGACTCTTCAGGGCAGTGTCTCTACTTGCACTATGTAAAAGCAAGGCTTGTGTCCTCCTAACACATCTCAGCAACCCTAAGTCTCCTTCGCTGACTGTTGCATGATTGACTGTTGCCATTTTGCCTGGGGAGTGACAAGTGCCAGTAACAGCCACCCTAAGCAAAAGTTCTCATCACTATGAGTCAGATCTCCTTCTTCTTTTCCTTTTTTACTTTTCCTTCATGTCCTGTGTAGGGAGAAAACCTGTTCTTTCTCTGCTCTTTTTGCCTGCTTGCTGGAAGTTCCCACTTCAGTGCTAAATTTTTATTGCTTCTGTTTGTTCTTCAAAGAAAAGCAACTTCTGGCATCATTATTTGTTGCAGATGCTTTTAGCTGTCAACCTTTTCTATTCAAAAGAATTGCCTTATTCTTCTAGGCTGACAAAGCAATGCAGCATTGGGAAACCTTGCTCCACAAGAAATTGTTGGAAATAGTACCTTTCCGGTTTTGTGCAGTGCGTTTGGTCCACAGCCACCACTAGAGAAGAATAGGCACAGACAAGTGAAAATACTCTGTTCAAGGCCTGCTGCCAGGCCAATGGCAGAGCATCAAAAGTACTGCCAGAGCTTTCTGAGTACCAGACCAGCCCTGTCCTCATGAGTTCATGCTGCTGCAAGGTATTCTACAACTGATCTCTTACCTAAGGACCTCCAAATTCAGGGTACAACTAAATTGGGACTGGACTTAACTCTAAAACTCCTTATGTTGCCTGTAACAGTGATACCTTCCCCAGGAGATGGCTGAGAAGATCAGAATAGCACACCAATATATGACTTAAAGAACTAGTATGTGCTAGACTGGGGTGCCTAAATATGTATTTCCCTATTGTCCAAGCAAATAGTATCTTCATGTATTTGCCTAGATGTTTCCAGAAGTCTTGGAAGGTCATGTGTCTGTGCTTAAAAATCTGGTCCCCATTTAACTGATTCTGACTCACATCTGCGACTGCCTCACACAGAGCTGTTATCTTGTCCTGTAACTAGTCATCCCTAAAGGATACAGCCAGAAAATTATTGATGGCTGAAGTGTACTTACTGCTCTCGCATTGATGACAGTGCTTTTATTTGGTTTAGGTATATTTTACCTACACAATAGAACTACTTTGACTTGTAATTAACTTTCTGTTGCCGTGAATTATTGTCTATTGGTTATCAAGGGGACAAATGCCAGTATTCAGCGCAAAAAGCAATGACTAACCTGGTGGGATGACCTGAGGCTGACATACCCATAATCATCTGTAACTTCACTTCTTTACTTATGAGGTGTCCAAAGGGGCACTGGGTATCCTCACAATAACAGGCTTTGTGTCACTAGATGGGACATAAAAAGTGGGTACAAAGCGTTTCTTTTTCTAAGAGAACGATTGGGCTATTAAATTTGTAATGCAACTTTCAATCCAGGTATTTTAAATAAAATTGCAGAGCATTTTACTGAGCAACCTTTTGCAGGCAATGTGTGACAGACAGCACCTTGGGCATCAGGCTGGGTTACCAGGTGACCATACATCTTAGGGGCATGCATGAAGCTGACACACTGGGGATGTAATGCTGTGGCCAGCTGGAAGGAGAAACGCCCAGGAAAATGTGATTGCTGGAGCAAAAGATACAGGAAACACTGCTTCCTCGTGGCCACTGGGGAAATGGGACACTGGTGGCATTTCCAAGCATCTGGCTTGACAGCATCTCAGGTTCATGACCATCAAGAGGCATGGCATTGTGACCTGCAGTAACAAATCCAAACCTCAGGAGAGGGCAGGCTAAGGTGGCCAAAGCTGGTTGTGAGGGTTGCTTGGGGATTCCAGTGATGGTGAAACAAGCAGGCTGTCTTTGGGGAGGAGGCAAAAGGACTTCTACTGAGTCCTTGACTTTTGCAGAGAGACCAACAAGCAGGAAGCCAATTAGTGCTGTGAATGATTTATTGTGTGATCCCCTCAGAGTTTCACATAAATAGTGCTCACGTGTTGAAATCTAACAAACGGATAATCTATGTCCTTGTGCCAGCTGAAATCTGGAGCAAATCTAACTTCCCAGAAACTCTTTCTTCCTCACTTCCCTCCCTGAGTGTTGGCTAATGAGGGGACAATCAGGACTTGAAATCCATTTATTTTTTTGTACTTTCTTCCCATTCTTTTCCTAAAGAAGCAAGTACTCCAGTTCTAGATGGCATCGTGTAGTTGCATCAGGCACCTCTGGTCCAAATGCCTGTCCTCAGCATCTGCTATTTTTTGCTTTTGTTACAGTTAAATTTACCCATGCTTCCTTCTGGCCTCAGATATTCCGCAACAGAAAGGAGCTTTCTTCTTGGCAGTTTCTTACTCTGGAAAATATTTGGCACTGTTCAGGATACTTCTCGGCTCACCTCCATAACAAACTCATTTGCTTCTAGAAGGGAAGAGGCATATGGGAACGCTTGTCTAGTTCTAATATACACTGGCGTTGGACTAACAGACCCCTTCCAAATCTCTTAAGCAATTTGTCAGATAATCCATCAGCTATTGCTGTGAGCTACCTCTAGCTTTAGCCTTTCTGTAGAGGCATAAAAGCTGAAGGAGACTAAATAAATGTTCTTCACAGTCTTTTACTACTTTATCATCATCGGTTGCTTGATAGTAACAGTGGTCTTTCAAAGCACAAACATAGGTCAGGTACACATCTGGCAGATCTCTATAAATCAGCTGAATTCATTCCAAGACAGAATTTCTTCCAGCTTTGACCTTTTGCATTTGGTTTTCTGCCCAGACATCTGCAAGCAGTGAAGCTCTCCAATCATTATAGATGTGGTCGTGACCTGCACAGACACCGGTGCCCTCCACATTACAAGGTACCTGCGTGCTTCCCAGTGCAGACGCGCAATTGTTTGAAAGTTTGAATGTGAAGCACATCATCCTATTAGATGCAGTTGCTTGCAATGAGAACCTGGAGACTGGCTGTATTTTGGTAGCAACAGAGCAGATGAGAAAAAATTTAATCGCAAAGCCACGCCCACCACATGATGAGGGTGCTGCACGTAGCATTGAAAGTGACTGAGGCTGTAGTTTGATGGTAGATAGAGGTCATATCAACATGAAGATTTCCTCCCTCCTACTAGTGACTGCCCCCTCAGCTCTACCAGTGCAATGGATTTGAAATTAAGAAATCTTTTGGTTAAGGTTTTGTTTGAAGCCATCCCTTCCCTGACCTAGCTTACAATACTGAGACTGGAGTTACATGCAAATGCATCACTGAGAGGATGCTGCTAGGACAGGAAGAAGTGCAAGGGAGAGCAGCAACCATGAGCACCACCACATTACTGCTGCAAAGCTCGTGCTACAGTATTGGGGCTGTGGTATTTCCCAAGTTGCGCTGCTCAGCATGGGCTTGCAAACAGCAGGACCCAACGTGCAAATCAGTTGAGCAATGTTGCATCTCTGCTGATGAACCAAGTCTGGAAACTGCAAACGAGTTCAGGAATATCCCTTCAGTCTTCCACATGAACCCGTCTTGGCTGGGCATGCGCTGCTGCAGGACCACCCTTCCTGGCCTGGTGCATGAGGCCGGTGGCTGAACTCACCACCAACACAGCCCATTCTGCTGAATTCGGCCATGTAACACACTTCTTGTGAGTACGCTGTGTGTACTCAGAGTTGTTTTTACTGGAATGCGTGTTGTGTGGCCTGCAAGTCCAATCTCAAGAAAGATCTTTAAATATGTGAATCAAACCACTTGCAAATGGGCTGCAATTCAAAACTGTGTAAGTACATGTAACTTATTGAAACAACTTCACATAACAATAACAATGGGAAAACAGTTGTCATATAGATGTCGGTTCAAAACAGGGAGAGACTGAATGAATATTGTTATGCATCAGCCACTTTGGTTTACTGCAGATACGTATAGTGGCTAGAAATAGAAGAGGCTGTGGCATGGCACAGAAAAAGGCAGTATCTTGGAATAATCCTTGAAATAACACTTTAGCTTTGATGGTCCCAATATGAAACTTAAGTCCAACTCATTTCCAAAAATATTGCTCAGCGCATGACATTGTTTATGTAAGCCACGCAACATACTTTTAATAAGTACTGTGGGCAGCACAGGACATTTCATCACGATTTACAGATTTACAAACATTCTTCATGGCTTTAATTGAAGAAAACAAGGATGACTTATGGGGATACTTCCATGTGCCCTGTGTGCCATCTTCATGTGTTGGCATATCAGTGACATTTTCAGAGCCTTGTGTAGCAGTAGACAGGGACCACCTGAACTGCTGTGGAAGCAGACACTTCCTTGCCCTCTCCTGCTGCACTGAGCCAGTGCACAGCATTTCGCTTGCTTGTTTGGGGGCTGTTGCGGTTTAACCCCAGCTGGCAACTAAGCACCACACAGCCCCTCGCTCACTCTCTCCTGGTGGCCTGGGGAAGAGAACCAGAAGGCTAAAAGTGAGAAAAATCGTGGGCTGAGATAAAGACAGATTAATAAGTAAAGCAAAAGCTGCACATGTACGCAAAGCAAAACAAGGAATTCATTCAGTACTTCCCATCACTGGCAGGTGTTCAGCCATCTCCAGGAAAGCAGGGCTCCGTCACGCATAACGGTTACTTGGGGAGACAAAAAGCCGTAACTCTGAAGTCCGCCCTTCCTCCTTCTTCCCCCACCTTTTATTGCTGAACATGACGTCATGTGGTATGGAACACCCTTCTGGTCAGTTGGGGTCACCTCTCCCAGCTGTGTCCCCTCCCTCTTCACGCGCATCCCAGCCTACGCGCTGGCAGGGCAGGCAGGACGAGAAGCAGAGAAGGGCTTGGCTCTGCATAAGCACTGCTTAGCGATAATGAAAACATCCCTGCATTATCAACACTCTTTTCAGCACAAATGCAAACCATAGCCCCATACCAGCTACTTGGAAGAAAATTACCTCTATCTCAGCCAAAGCCTGCACAGAGGGAAACGCTGACCTAAACAGAAAGCGCCGGTCTTACAGAGTGCTCTGTCCTCACTGCAGCCTGTGCCCTGCTGTGAGATCCCTGCAGAGGCTGAATCTGAGATTTTCCTACTTAGCAGCATGTTTGGGGTAGAATGTCATGAATACTGCCAAAGATGTGCCTTTTCAACAGTACTCTTGGGTAGATAGAGGGGGCCCGTGAATTCTGCAGAATCATGCTTTAGAGATGCTACTAGGTACACAGAAGACATAAGAGATTTTGAGCATGCAACACAGTCCATAGTGCCTACCTACCTGGGCAACAAACACTATTTAAAAATTTTCAGTTCTTCCTCTCAATCAGGTCTGAAAAGCTCTATCAATGTTAGCAACATTGGGAGCTCATTAGTGCTAGCTGTTTTCACTGTTTTAATATCTGATAAATAGAAGTGTTCAACAAGAAATTTTGGTGTGTGTGTCTTGTGATTCCTATAATTGAAATAAATAAAGCCAGTTGCAGAAGAAAATCTGTTCTCACTTGAGCCCTTAATGCTTTTAATGCTGCAGGAACAAAGAAAATTATTTTTAAAAAAATTGTAGTCTTGAGTGAAACAAATTTGTTCGTGAGCAGAAATACTTGTCACTCAGTTGCTGAATGAGAAGTTTGGGAACGCTATCAGGGGCCTGAATAACACTTGTGGACATTTAGGGTCTGTTCTTTCCCAGTTTAAACAGATTAAAAGCTAAATGTTTTTTGAGTGAGTAAAGTCTGACCTGTAAAGCAAGCCACTACCTTTAGATAAAGTGTGAAGTCATGATCTTTAATGCAAAAAAAAAAAGACTTCTATTTGTTGTTGTCTAGTTTATGTTTGAGACCGATCACACATTAGCTCCTGCACTTCATCTTAACCAACGAGGCTGAAGTTTATACGCTGGCATAAGTGTCAGCAGCAAGTCAGTCAGATGGCTTGCTGAGAAGCACATGAAAATTGTAACTGAGCAAACATCTCTTTCATGAGTAATAAATAGGCTGTTCCTTCCAGTAATAGCATTGAAATTCACTATGTGAAGCTAGAAAGAAGTACCCTACTTCCAGCAAAGTATTACACCTGTGGTGATTTTTAAGAGTTCTGGGTCCATGGTTTAGTGAAACCACTCTATGAGAAAAGTGAAGAGAGGATGGAGGAATCTTCTGGCCTCTGGGCAGCTGGACAACAACAGATACTCCACCTTGTCTGCTTGAAGAAAAGGTAATCATAACCATTGCGAACACTATCTTCATTTGCCTTTTACACAATATGACTCGAAGGAAGTGTCTCTGTCACTGTTGCTTTTCTTTAAAGCCCAGAGAACTAATCCAAAATTAGACCTTAGGCCAGATGTTAAACAGTGGAAGCTGGGGCAAAGCAGAAGGAGCCTGTCCTGGTTTGAGGTAAAACGACCAATTTTGTTCAGTAATTCTATTTTCTGACTAGGCCTCTTCTAACTGCTGAAATCAAGAGCATGTTGTACAGAAACTGTTCACTCTCAGAGTGATCAGACCTGTGTTTATAGCTGATGCCAAGGCATGGGATGCAGAGAGGCTCCTGCTTATATTTATTGCTGTGATACCCAAGGCCAGACAACTTTGTCATTTGCCCCGTTGGAGGGTCGGAAACGGGAAAGTGTAGAGGAGTCCCACCTGTGGGGAGGAGCGGACAGGACAGGTGACCCAGAACTGACCTAACAGGATATTCCATCCCATCTGCATCATGCTCAGGATAAAAGCTGAGGGATCAAAGGGTCATCCCTCTTTCTTCAATGGCCAGTGTCTGAGGAGGACTCTGTTCACCTGCCTTTGATCCCGATTCATGCATTCCTGAATCCAGATCTGGAATCCAGTTCCCATCCATCACTGACTCTAATCTGGGACTTCCCCAGTGCCTGCTGGTGATGTGACTGTCATCCTTGGAACTTCGCATGGTTTTGTATATATTTCATTATTTTTTTGTTATTATTTCATCCTCTAGAGTTCATTAAAGTAGATTAGTTATGACTAAACCAGTCTCTCTTTTTCTCTGTCTCCTGGAACATGTGTAGCTCTGCCTGGTTGGGCCAGTCCAGCCCAAGCGACAACAGAGGTCTAGCACCATCTCTAGCTTGAGTTTGTGCACAAAGGCATGGCTGCCCCCTCCACCCGGGGGAAGTGGACCCTTTCAGCCACCACACCTCAGCCTGGAGCCCAACAGCTTAGCTCCGAGAAGGTCTCTGTGGGCATGGAGAGACACGGGGCATTAACTCCTGCCTCCGCCACAAAGGGTGCATGGCCCTGGCCCTCCCACGGGCAAGGCTGAGCTGTCTGCCCACAAGTACTGCAGTGCGGAGAGCCACCATGCACCATGGCTGAGCGCTGAGTTCAGCACCGGGTGTGCTCCTCCCTGACGGATTTTCTGGGGAGAGGTGTCCACCAAGGGGCTGTGCTCTTGGAGAGGACTGCTGCCACAGTCGGGCTGTGTTTTGAACTGAGAAATGGCTACGCAAGGCTCAGATGCAATGAAGTTGCTCCACCGTTTGGACTCCCCTTCTCAGCCATGTTGTCCAGAGCTGAGCAACAGGGTGCAATGGGAGGATTTTGAGGGCTTAGTGACATGCATGGAAGGCTCAACAAAGCTGGACTGGAGTGGTGGCTGTGTATGCAGTGCACGCATGACGGGTGATGCAGGCTGAGGAGCGCCTGCTGGTAAATCGGGCTGTTTCCATGAGAGTCTCTGAGTGTTGAACTTGAGCTGGTGGGAGAAGGTGAGCGCTGTGGGGATGGTCTCTGCATGGCCTTACTGCAGAGCAGAAACCTTACCATCATTTAAACCCTCGGAGGAATTCCCTACCTGCTTATGGGGTAGGTATTGTGAGCAACCAACTCTGGAATCACCTAACGTCCCTGTTGACGGGTGAACTGCTAAATCCAACAAGAAGGGGTGGTGTGTTCTCAAGACGAGTCTTGGGAAAGGTGCTTCTTGCTCAGAGGAGCTGTGAGGAGGCCACGTGGATCCCGAGCACTGGGACAGCTGAGGGCATAAGCTTTCATGGCAGTGTTACGTGAGAAATGATGAGCTCCGCAGAACGGTGTGCTTTCCCGTCAGCATCAGTTCAATCTCATGATGATTCAGCTTAGTCAGGGCTCTCTGGTTTTGGGAATGGTAAAATGTGCTGCTGCTAAACAAAATAAACCTAATAAAACACAGGCTTTGTCTGAACAGATCAGGCTTCAGGTCCATCTATTCCAGACTCCTCTCCCTCACATTGAGGAGATGGTTCAAAGACGGAAAATAACAGCAAGCAGATGTGCACTAAGCTGCCCTGTTCCTTCCCTGCCACTGTATTAGGTCTCTTTTTGGCCCATAATAAATATTAGCTTGAGCCTGAAAGTATGAGTTTTAGTATCCCTTCCAAAATATTTTCCACTGATTATAACTCTGGCTGTTGTTAGTATTTCTTTGTAAAAGTCCACCCTTCTGTTTAAGGCTACATTAGATTCTTCTAGGTGATTTCAAAACAAAATTCACAGTGATCATCCTAGAAGCAATTCCTTTTTAATTTTTTTGAAACTTTTTGGCAAAATACCACAGGTGGCCTTGACATAGGAGTAATATTTAGTATTCCTGAAAACCTTTCTACTGTCCCCACCAAATTAATTTTGAATCCAAATTATGGACTGCAGATAATACAAAACCATAGCAGCAGAGCAAAGGGAACACACGTCTCACTAACTGCATAATGCAGACATACTTCTAGGTCACATTTTGTTTCTATTCTTAAGTCATAGCTTACTTTTTTGTTGTTTTGCTCTTTCAAGTCCCTGTGTGTTTCATGGCTCTGCGGGGCTTTTTTATTTCCTGGTCATGGATACATTCTGTACTATGGTATATACCAATAAATACCAGAGTACATAAAAAATAAATCCAAAGTAAATACCAAAGTACAGAGTATCTTGAAATGTACAGAACATTTAAGGAAAGCGTGATTTTTATTTTTTTTTTTGTCTTTGTGGTTTTCCCCCTCCCTTTGGTCCGCCACCATGTTAGTGGTATGCTATTGTCAGGCTTTTCCCAAATGTGTTTAGCTCTCCCATGTTTGTGTCTGCAATAACGTGGCAAAGCTGAGAACTTTTTGTTGTTGTTGATGATGTCCTTCCTTCCTTCCTTCCTTCCTTCCTTCCTTCCTTCCTTCCTTCCTTCCTTCCTTCCCTCCTTCCCTCCTTCCTTCTTTCCTTCCTGTGTGCTTTTCTGTATTCCTTCTACGCCCAACTTTCCAACCACACAAACTCTCAAAATCCATTTCTGTCCCTACAGAAATTCATTCTCCCTGCCAGTAAACTCCCATACAGAATTCTGGGTGGCAGGTTCTGACCAGGATTGCATACAAATTAGCTCGTGGAAAATGGCACCAAGTTAGATACAGAACAAAAGCAAACTGACTTCAAAGGGAATGAACCAATTGGAATCTACAGTTACCATACACTAGGGGTTTAACAGAGCCTGTGTTAAAAAAAAAAAAAAAGAAAGAAAGAAACCACCTACAAAACAAGTAGTAATCAGCCTTTCCCCTCTTTCTTTCTCTGATACAGAGGAATTGCTTTTAGAACTAATCACGATCAAAAAGTGGCTCTTTGATACGTGTTTGGGTTGCAACCACTGCTAGCAGCACTTTGTTTTTCCTGGTATTCCACAGCAATTCACTGCACCTCCCTGACTCACCATGTCTGGACCAGCTTACAGACACAGAGAGGGAGAGAGTGTCAGCTGGCAAATCTGAATTGGCTGGCTATAAATGAAGTCTGGCTAGCTTCCCAAAGATTAGACGCCTGGACATGCTTCCTCTTGCTGTCTGCTCCCCCCCCCCCCCCCNCCCCCCCCCCGCTAGTCAGTCACTGGCGTGTGTATATCCAGCAAACACAGTGAACTTGCAAACTGTCTAGCATGTTCTCATACTTGCTCTCCTTGTTCCTTTTTTTTCCTTTCTTTTGGGTGCAAAGGAGTTTCGAAACAGAGGGCAGGTTAACAGGACTTTCTAAAAGTCTATTTTTTCCCCTCTTTTGCTCATCAGCTCAGCTCAGAATAAGAAAGATCTTATTAAAACCACGTCTGCTGCTCTGCTTTATTAGATGCAGTGTATTAAAATGCCATTGCACTTTAATTAGGGCTGTCCACTTGTGGGTTTTTTTATAGTTTATGAGATTCTTCCCTTTTGAAGGCAAAATTACTTTACAGACTGGGATTCAGAGGCAGCCATTACTTGTGGATGGGTCTTGCTGGCTGTCTTTAACTAGAGAGGCCACGCACACCAAATCTTAAGCGTATATGAGACAACAGGAAAAGTACCTACTCTTGCATACTGAAAAGTTCTGTGAAGGAAGTAAGAGGGGGTGGAGGAAACAAAAGGGGATAGAAAGACAACTTATATACTAAATATGGAAAGAAGCGAGTATACAGTGTGTGCCTTAGCTCTGAAAAAGGCAACCATCCAGCAAATTTGGACTTGAACGCCTGAGGTATATCATAGTCACTTCATCTTATTTTACTTTCAGGCACTCTCCTGTTTTCAGGGTATGAAGCTAAATTGCTAATATGTTAGTCACAGCTTTTATAAGGTCATTTTATGGGAACTTTTTTTCTCTCTCCGTCACTTTTTACTCCCCTTACAAAACCCATTAAAATAGTTGATTATCCCTGATTTGTCGAGTGCAAAAGAAAGGAGTTGCATTGCTCCTGGAGATGAAAGTCACTCTGTTGTTTGATGTGGGGCTGTGGGAGGGATACCCCACTGTCCGCATGAGGTGCAAATACAGAACACTGTTGCCAAGACAGGTTTAATATCCATTTTGTGCCCTGAATGCAGCAAATGATAGTTTTTTAGACTCCTGCTTGTAGAGTGGTGATGTAAGAGAGCATATGTGCACTGCAAAAATCCTCTCATATAAGTATGTAACCACAAGAATATCAAATAATTGCCTCTTTGTCCATAGACTGCCTTTTTCAGCTATCCCAGATGAGTCTGCTAGACCTGGCTTTGGGATACTTGTTAAAGAGTACAGAGTAAGCAGGGAGAAAAGATTAAAGGAAGAATACAATCTGTGTGAAACAGTGGCCCTGACTCTAAAGAAACAGATGATCTAAGGGAAGGAAGAGCTTCCCTTTAAACAAGAGACTCCGCATGCAATGCAAATGATCCCATATGCAGCTGCCACTGGCAGGCAGCCATCCGCCTACAGAAGAATAAAGTCAAAGCAACAATTCCCCTGAACCCTGAAGCTCAATGACTTCAAACACGAGAAAAAGAAAAAGTGACAAGATTTTTTCCAGTGAACTCTTTCCATCCCTAAACTGTATTGATGACCTCATCAGCTACAGCTGTCAACTTGAGGCTCAGCTTCTTTCTGTCCAATGGACAACATCTGGTACTATCTGTGTATTTGTATCTAGGATGGGAAACATGTGGAGCATGCTGCCTCAAAAGTGTGTAATGAGGGCCTTAAAAATGAACCTCAGCTTTTGCTCACGTCAGCAAGCATGCGCAAATCCATTAACTTTGTGGGAATTACGTACAGAGAGGGACATTGACATAGGTAATTCAGGAGCTATTGGCTCGCTAGGCAAATTTTACTGACAACTAGCTGTGACCATCTCAGCTTTAAGTGTTTGTACAATCCCTACACACAGCCACAGTGACAAGGAGCCTCTCAATCAGCAAGGTAAGCTTGCCACCTCTACTGGACTCATCTATCCTCTAAAGAAGGCTGAGGGATCTTGGTAGTGCATCTAAGTATTATCATGCCACTGCTATCTTGTGCACCTCAAAAGTGTGACCCTTGCCTTCCTTTGGAGGCAAGTTTTCAAATCCAACAATGTGCTCTAGTTTGCCATGTCTCCTACTTCCCAGATCCAGGAAATATGCAGATACTTGGAATGAACTGGGACCACAGTACCTCTGGTGATGGGAACATGGTAGGTTTCAGGGGGCCTTCTCTCTACCATATACTAATCTATATTAAAACGTGTCATATTAGTCTTTATGACTCGCCAGCAAATCTCTTCAGTGTATAAAGACATCACTGGGTTTCCACTTAATTCCATGTGTCTGCCAAGCTACAAAATTTGGCATCTGCCGTCTCTTTGGGTGCTGTTCACTGAGTAGGCCCATACAGGCTTAAGTCATGGTGCTAAGCACTTTGCAAATGCATGGGAAGAGCGGTGCCTCCCCAGAAAACTTACAGTGCAAGTCCTTAATTCGGCAAAACACACGTCTTGCTGCACCCTTGTACACATGTGTGTCCGTGGTGGGGAGGAGGCCACTTGAGTGAGGATTAAAACCACAGTTTAAAGTCAACTACAAGCTTCACTGCTTTGCTGAATCAAAGCTTACTGGGAGACGTGGAAAAGGAGGAAGAGAGGGAAATTGAGAAGCCATGTCATGAATTTGAAAGCTGCTTGTGTGTTGTTTTTTGATAACACACAGCTAGAAAGCACAATTCATGACAGCTACCTGCTAGGAGCTTGGTTTTTATAGCGTATGAAAATGGATTTAGTGGCAGGATTTGAGGAACAGAGAGTCATGGAGATGTGGACAGCTCTGGAAAAAACTGTCTCTGTGGGAGCAGCTGACAAGCTCACAGGTGAGACTGCTGCGAAGTAGAGGAATAGAAACTGACTCCTGAAAATACAGAAGTGGATAAAAAAGGCACACAAGGAAGATGGAAGACTTTAAAAGACTCTTTGCAAATGAGCTTTTGAACGTTATCACATTAGTTAGTATATATTTAGTTGTGAACACCACCTTATTTCCCTTGTCTTTTCAAAGATATGGATTTCATGCATTTCAGATGAATAAAGAATTAGCGGTAAAAATAAGTGAGATAAACAATATTGCAAAGTGAAGGGAGGACACCTGATAACTTTGTAGCTCCTTAATCTCAAAAATGGGTCAAATTAAGTGGAGACAGGGTCCTTCAAGTTGCGTGGATGGTATTTGTTTGAAACGGTGAAAGCAGAATGCCTGGTAATGGTCACATCAAGTTTTTCTCATGGAATAAGTTCTCCTCTGTCATTTGTCCTGTATTGTGGACCATCTGCTTTACCGCTGAAAAAAGCAGAATCGGGAATAGATACAACCACAACCCCAAAATCTCTAATAGCTCTCCCTACTTACAAAGAATGAAACTGAAATGTGAGCACGGATCATCTCGGAGCTTCTGGGTTGCATTTTTGCTGACAACCCTGTGTTTGGACATCAACAGATTTCAGTGGGTATAGCTGAAAGGTTTTCTATTGTCTATGAGACTATTTAACTGCTCTCCACAAATAGAGCCAATGCACTGAGGTGGGGGGATGAAGGGACTTAATGAAGGCAGCTGAATGCAGAATTTGTCCCAAAGGCCAAAAATTTAAGTCTGGAATAAATGTCTCTTAATTTTTCCAATTTTTTGGTATTACAACTACAAGAAGAAGAGCAGGTGCCTCATATAAAGAACAAATCAATGCTGAAAGCAGGATTATCTGTTTGTGAACTATTTATAAATTATTTATCTGGTCTTAAATTTTGTAAGATGTTAGTCTAAATGACAAATAGCTATGGTATAATGTTCCGGTTGAATTCAGCAGAATAGAACTGACCCTAGAAATGCCTAATTTATAGGAATTTCTGCAGTAAATTTTCTTACTTTGTCTTAGATTTCTAGGATTTTCTAGATATACACGAAGCAGGAGTAAGGTCACGGTTGCTACTCACGCTAATAAGCAACATGTTAAGTATGCCTTCTGTGCCATAGCTAAAACACTCCACAGATCTTTTTTTTCAGCAATGTAAGAACTATATAGGTTTGAGGTTGTTCAGCACATGCATATGTTCTTGCCAGTCTATGTAATTCCTGCCTGGCTAAATTAAATCTAAATAAGGCGCCTGTATATGTTTGCAGTGTCCAAAATGCATACACAAACGTGCATAATCAGTGAGTATAATCTGCTTTTTATACAGAAATGCAAGTTCCATCATTTTATTGCTATGTATATTGTACACCTTGGGAAGGTGTGCAGTGATACTGTGAAATTTAGATTAATAATACTTCCTGCTTGCTCTCACAACTTTGCCAAGAAACTCTCATAGCTTTGTCAAAAAGGAAATTTTAATTTTTCCATTAAATCTAGGGCCAAAAGCTCAGCTTTTTTTTCCAGGTAAATATGACTAGCTTCCACTAGAATTGTGTGCTTATCCTATAAATTTGTGTTTAAATCATAAAAAAACCCAGGCATGATAATATTTTTATCAAGAATGATGAGAATTGCTTTTGTCCAAATCTTCACACTGGCGTAGAGTGCCTCAGCTGAAATGTCATTCTGGCCCTGTTATCCCTTTCTACTTATAACATTGCCACAAAGAACCTGCTTTCTGTCATGTCTGTAGATTTCCAGCTACGACTTTAGGTTCAGTGTTGGACATATATACCATAGGAGCTGTGTTTTCTAGGAGGAACCGATGAGATCTAAAGATCATCTGCAGACGTGTGCCTCATCACAAATTGAGACAGCCGTGAGCAATTTATGAGCTGAGGTGAGAAGGGAACTGTGAAACCCAGATATTTTTTTTTTCTTAGATGGGAAAGGACGTAGAGTTTGATTTATCTTCTAAGAATGAACAGAAAGTTCAGATGTGAAAAACTGTATTTCTTCCTTAGTGAATTTTTTACTCGAATCTATGGGAAATTTGGCTATATATTTCCCAGCCCGACAGAGAAAATCCAGTGTTAATCAACTATATGGTAAATGTCCTTCAATGACACCCCTGCCAAGAAGAAAGCATTTTGCAAAGAGGAGCTAGAAATATGTGTATGTAACTGCATATTACCAGGTAGTGATATAGCATAGTCTAGTTTTAAGCACCAGGCTTTTGAATTTCAAGAATGCTTTAGCAAGAACGGGAACTATTCATTGAAATGCCAAAATAATTTTAATGATGCTCATTTGGTCAAAAGACTGAAATTCTGCACCTTCCACAAGGTGTGTCATGTCTTAACATAGACAATATCGACATAAAAGTTCTATAAATATTATTTTTTCCCATGTGAATTTACAAACCAAGTCCACACCTTTGGGGCTGACTTGTGCACTAGATTGTGCAATAGTCTTCCTTGAAGTGTATTTTTGGTTCCCAGCAAAAAAAAAAAAGATAGTCTAGTAGACAATGTAATGGAGTGTAATCTCATACAAATTCCCTACATCACAACAAAGCAAGTAGCCTTTTCTTTCTGAAAACATCTTTGAGATCCTGTCTGGATACTATTTATTGTCACATATATATTTGTTTTAATTTATTGTTCTGTTTATCAGGAAACGTCAGTTCAGTTTTTCTTCATCCTTCTGCAAGCTTAATGGTTGTTGTGTGCTACCAGTTAATTGCATTTCTTCCTTCCTGAGTGGAAGGACCTCCTGAGTGGAGATGCTCACCAGGCTGGGGAGGCAGAAGATGGTAGCACACTGCATTTGGGCACTGCAGTCTACACTGCCCCTCTGGACCAGTAACGTCAAGTACATATGCTAATGGAAGACTGTTTTTACGATCGTTCTTCTGGAGCAGTTAAAGAGTATTTCAACCCTTCTCTCTCTAGCTGTATCACCTAGTCGTAACAAGTGTAGAACGCGCAAGGCACACAAGTTCAATCTGGGTACGTATTTAAGTGCTGTAACAAGTTATAAAAACAAGCGTGAGGGAAACTATTTATAAGCACCATGTGGTGAGGAAATCTTTCTGCTTCCCGATGTGTGACCCCTGAATAGAATCATTAGGATGATGAAATTTGTTGGCCAGTGTCATGCGCTAGAGGAGAAAGGAACGGGTTTCCCCTAAGTTTTTCTAGACTAAGTGCCTACCCTCCCGTGCTGTGGCAGTCACTCTGTGATTCAAGAGAGGTTGTTCTAGGAGTCCTTCCCAGCCTTTCTTCTGCTGCATGTTATCATGTTCATGCACATGAATGAGACTGACTCTGAGAAAGGTGGGAGCCGATTCTGATCTCCCCTGGTGTAAAGTGAAGTAATCACACTCAAAAGAAACTGGAGTTAAAGCAGTGTAAGATGATGTGCCCGCAGTGATAACTAGTGACACATAAGTTAATTTCGTTCCCTGCATGAGATCTGGTGCCGCGTATACTGTGGTTTAGCGCAGCTGTGACCCGTCAGAAGATCTCACGGGAAGTTGTGTGGCTGTGAAATGAATTAACCTGTATCACTGCTGCACAGCGGGGCCTGTGATTAAGCTGTAATTCCTCCCAGATAGTTTCATACTTCTCTTTTTGCAACCATCACTAATCCTAAACCATAGCTCTTCTGACCTTAACCCTCTCCAGACCCAGAGAAACTCCACTAGGTAGGACTGCCCATTTTAATAGCATTTTAAAGAACCCCACACTTGCTCCTTTTCCTGGTCATTTCTTCTTGGGGCACAAATTTAGGAGAAAACTGAGTTTGAGGAGTGCAGGACTTGCATCAAAAACTGAAGAGGAGTTTTTAGGAGTATGTCACTTGTATCAAAAGCTGAATTCTGCAGCAGCTTTACTTGGGAAGATAAAAGAGGTTTTAGCTTTGGGTGCTAAGGATACTATGAACTATTCAAACTCTTTAGGACTCTGGTCAAGCTCATTGTTAGCTATCCAAAGGAAGTACCATGCTATGCTAAATGTAAAGCCTTTAAAAGCTTTCCTTTTAATGAGATCTTTCAAAATGGATAGCGCAAACAATCCATAAGATTCATAATGTCAATTGAATTTCATGGTAGAGATAGATCTAACATTGCTTTTTAAGGCTTCCCCATAAACCAACACTAGAGAAAAGTTCTGAAGTTCTCATGGGAGGGCACTGACTTTTGTATTTTTATCTTTTTTCTTTTTTCATTGAAAGCACTATTTCTTCAAACATTTTTGCCCTATGATTTTTTTTCCCTCTCTGGATTGCTATGACTGGTTAGCCTTGTTGCCAGGATCCAGAAGTCTGAAACTGTTGATTTACTTCATTACAATAGATGACATCTTCATTGTTGGTATTGGAGATTTAGCCTTCACAGGCTAACCAGGCCTGAAAGTACAAAAATTGTATTGAAAAGCATACACAAGTCTCAATTAACAATGTATTTAAAAAAAGAAATTAACATTAAAGTTCAGAATAAGTAGGCTATGCATTGCAAAACCTTCTAGTTCAAGAACTGTAACAATGAAATACTCAGGTTTTCCTGTCTCAGCATACCTCTCAGGTATTCTTGAATCTTTAAAGGTCCATCAATAGGCATAATTTTTGTAATCCATACATTTTCTTTCCTGCTCTGAGTCCTCCTTCTCATTTATTTAGGTAACTAAAGGTCAGAAATTTCAGACAAGGGCAAAACAAATGAGCCTGGTATGCCAGATGGAGGTAATTGTCTTCTAAAAATATCCCCCCAGTGTAATGTGGCTGAGAAGAACTTTTCTTCTTTCTAATGATTATGTTTTTGAATTGTTTCCCAGCAAATCCATATGAAACAGTACGTCACAATATCACCTCAGTGCTAGGCTGCTCAAAATTCTGAATGTAGGTGGACACATCAAAATTACTGCAGGTTCCAGTGATGACTCTGCATCTCCTCTTAAAAAATGTGGTGGCAAGCACACCTGTTTGCTGTTTTTAATAAAAAAATAGATCTCTGAGACTTTTTCTACTTTTCTGCCTGTGCAGTAGAAATTTTTCTTAGCACTCAAAGGTTTGGTTCGTGTTCTGCAATAGTCAGATGGAAAGGGTAAAATGTGTAAAGGAATAGGGAGGCTGCAGTGCCAACAGTGTCAATGTACCAAGCCTACATTCAGATGAATGCTGGCTGGTTTGACAAATAGCTTGTGATGGGACGTACCTTCTCTGAGCGGGTCTCTGCTGTGTGCAAGCACAGTCACATCACCGTTATCACCAGGAAAGCACCCTTTTTTTTTTCATGAGGAGCTCGAATGCTTATTAGAGACTGATTATTTATGTTGATTGTTGTCTGGGACAATGTTGAGTAGATGCACACATTTGAACTGCTAGCAATTTATGCTCCTTTTTTCCGTTGGTAAAGTAGGCACACAAAGCAGTCAATGCAAGTTAGTGCTCTCTGTAGCAGGTCTGAAGACGGCAGTATGTTTTCTGAAGTGGTGGATTACCAATATGTCCACAGCCTCGCCCACTGCAAAGGATGCCTGGGACAATTTGGGAAAATTTGGACACCTGCTGCTAACAAGCTGCTTTTTTTCACTGCAGTAATCCAGACTACAGGATTAAATCCAGATTCAGTGACAGGCTGTTTGCCACATAATTCCCAAAAGAGAAGAACAGTTGCCTTGGTAAGGTAGGCACAGCCATTTGTCAGTCGTGTGAGTCTTGAGACCTATATGTTCTTGAAACACTTTCAGATTTTACCTTCAGGTATCACTTAGCAAATCAGCTGTCGTTCATGCACAGTGAAAAAGATGGTTTATTGCTCTGCTAGTAATGAGAGGTCTTCCTTCAATGCCATGTGTCTTCAGACTTTTACAGGTCCATGGGCTGTTTAACTAACCCTCAGAAAGAATGGCAATCCTGCCCGGGGCCAGCCACATGTGTAAGTCTGGACAGGCAAATCTGTGAGACTGAGTACTAAAGAGTTGCATGGCGGTTACAACTTGTGATTGTTTGTCTCTCTAAACTCCTTCTAGGTGCTGGGAGCTGAACAGTCACAAGTGACGTTGGAAGCCTTGCAATGAGCTCATGGGAAAGATAATACGGTTATCTCTGATCTCTTCCCATCACCTAGATAATCATGCTGTTCAAACTAAGGTGAAGGCTTGCCCGGATCCACTAAATCACCAGATCCCAAGGGCAAAGGAATGGACAAACGAGGAAAAGGAGATTTACGTTTGGACAAACAATAATTAGCTAGGCTAAGCAGAGTTTCTCCACAGTAAATATTGATCATGTGTCACCACTGTGTTCACTGATAACCATGCCGTACTCAGTACTTTACTGAAATTTTTGCCTGAGTATTTGCATTAAAAAAAGTATTTTCAATGATACAAACACATATCTGGATTGTTTAAATGTATTTGATGTGTTTCCAAGTTTTCAGTGAAGTGGAAAATTTCAGCTGGATATAAAAAAGTTTTGACTATTTTAGAGTCCAAACGAAACATTCTGTCAGTGGGCAGACGAGAAGAAAGGTATTCTTATGCCTTTCTGGCAATAAGAAGCATAAGTCTGCAGATGTCTCCGTGCAATGGGGAGACTAGAGAGGAAAACAGAAAGAGCACCGGTACTCAGGGATTGCAGGAAGCAGCTGAGAGATCAGAGAAGTGTACAGAAACCCAGTCCGTAAAAACACCTGATGGTGATAGGAATGGAAAAACATTAGTTACTGTTATAACAATTGCTGAAAGTGTACAGGGATATCTGTATTTTATTACAATGCTATCCTGAAGTTTTACGCTGTAGTCCTATTCCAGACACCATGCTCGAGAGAAAGGCAGTAGGATTCTTTCATCCACCAAAAATGATTGGGAAGAAACTACTTGCCTTTCTGTGAGATGGAAGATTATACAGAGACAAAGATTTCCAGGTTGTCAGCTAAGTTGATTTTATCCTGTGAATGTTGTTCCAGAACCTGTTTTCAGAAGGCATTTGGTCGAATTTTGCTGGCCCGTCTATCATTGTAAACAGAGTGAGGATGATTATATAGTCTGAGTTTTATCAAGCAGTGTCGGTAACAGTTACCTATTGCTTGGAGGGATTGACGTCCCCAAAGAGCAATTTCTCTCTTCAAGACAGGTTGCTTTTTAGGTGCCTGTGCTTGGACTTGTGTAAGCACCAAAACTGGACTTCAGCTACCTGCCTGGGGTTTTTATGTGAAGGCAGCAAGACCAGTTCACACTGAGCTTCCTCAAACATTTCTACTGGTCTAACTCAGCTGTGGTAACTGAAGGATCAGTTTAGCAGACAAGGAGGAGAAGGCAATGAAAGGGTGAGGGAGAAATACTCTGTTAAGTTTGCCATGCAAAAAAATGACCCTGAACCAGGGAATATAGGATTTGGGGAATCCTAACCCTACGCTCCACGCTTTGATGGGATAGTGTGTCTGTTGAGGTCTTCCCTGTCTTTGTGCACCCATGAGAACCAAACACTATTAAATGAGAGGAAAAAAATGGTAAGAACTTCATCTCTTCAGTCAGTTTTCTAGAAAGTAGTTACACCATAATCTTAAATATCTCATATAGGAACTTTGAATAACTGGACATATTTTATGATTTGAACTGTGGCAGATGTACCACCTTTCACCATCTTACAGACTGATGTCACATTATAACTGGTGTCAGCATTGTGGGGACAGAGTCTTTAACTTACTAATAACTTTGACTTCTTATTTTCCAGAATTTTTATCTTTTCTATTTCTTCTTGCGAATACCGCTTTTTCAGTCTGTGTCTTTCCTACTGTGTTATTTCAGGACCAAATAGTCCTTGTATCAGCTAAGTGTAGCTAGTCTCCCTTGGTGATGGCCCTGAAAAACAACAGTAATATCAGAGAACATTCAGATAATGAAAGTAACAGGAACCTAATAAGGAGTGAACATGATGGCATACTTTGTGCTTTTATTCTTTATTTTGACAATCACAGCAATCTGAGTATCCTTTTTGGATCTTTGTGACATAATTGTCAGAAGGTGTTTTTAATGAAACTAACGCACCCACTTTTAACACGTCCATTTGTACTCAGCTAACAGCAGAGATTGTGGGGATTCTCTTTTTTTACAAACTACAAATTAATAGCATTTTGGTATTTCTCCTGTCTTTGCATCAGTTTTGTGGTGTTAGCATCAAATTCTATGAAAGTAAAAATGACATATAAATGTCATTGAAGTGTTTCCTGGAATGTGCAGCCATGTCTTCAGCCTAATCAAAATTTCATTTTCAATATGAAAATATTTGATAACATAGATGTGGAAAGTTTTCTATTTTCTGCGAGTGGAATCCAGAAAATGTAAGGGAAATGTTTTTATGTCCCTTTAGATAATTTCTCATTTTCCAGATTTCTTATTTGTCAGGTTGTCTATGTAATTTACACATTTCCTGAAGTTTCTAACAATCACTAAGTCTTGCATTGCCCTAGCAAGCGATGGGATGTATTTGTAAAACATTTAGGCTAGACAGAACAGCAGTGGACATTGTTATTTTAATCCATGGTCATTTAAACCTGCTGAGTTCTATTTTTTGTAACAAATACCCTTCCTGAACATAACTGGAAATTACAGAAGTCTGGATTTTTTCTCTCTCTGTTTTTGAACTTAGCGTAGTTGGCTGGTGAATGAAAAGTCTGTCCTTCGTGTTCTGGAGGTCCAGCAGAAACGGCCTTCTGTGACCCTTCTCTGCTTGTTTGGTGTTTATTTTACAGACAGATTTTAGAAAGTGGATTATTATCTTTTTCTGTGTGCTGGAAAGCTGCCAAAGCAAATAGGTGCAGGTGCAGCGTGATTGCATCACCAGGCCCCAGATGTCTATGTACCTGATTTGGAGATGGAGTCAGACAATTAAATCACCAGGTTACCTTAACTGTGTCTACATATATCCGCCCTTGCTGTGTCAGGGGATGGAATACCCATTACAGGGAATGGTTCTGGCATGCTTTAACCCCAACTGGCAGCTGAGCCCCATGCAGCGACTTGCTCACTCCCCCTCAGCGCGGTAGGGGAGGGAATCAGAAGGGTAAAAGTGAGAAAACTCATGGACTGAGATAAAGAGAGTTTAACATATGAAACAAAAGCCATGTACACAAGCCAGGCCAAATAAGGAATTCACTCACTACTTCCCATCCGCAGGCAGGTGTCTGGCCACCTCCAGGAAAGAAAAAAACCAGCAAACCGAATGAAATGATTCCTGCTGCAAACACAAAAGTAGATTTATTTCTTGTCTGCACCATTAATTTCATTGGGGATTTGTAAGATACATCAGCTGGGTATTTCTGAGCAGCCATTCTCATAACATGAAACCATAACAAATACCCAAAATTATTACATGTGGGGAATAAATGGCATTGTGTTTCTCACAAACACCCACTAAAGCAACAGACAGACGTACTAAATCTTACTAGAAACAATTAACATAGCTTTTTGTTAGTGTCATTATTATGAAGTGGTATTTTTGGCTAATGTGTGATTTTATTTTTTTTTTTATAGGTGTGTGCATATATAAGTGTGTTTGCTAGAGAGGTCCACAGTAATATTCCATTACTAAAATGGAAAATGTTAATAGTCTGATTTGAATGACTCTGTACAGCCTGTGTTGTATCAGCAAAACCTTTGCATGTTAGGGCTTTCAGTCTAAAAATCGTAGCGCTGTGAGGAAAGCTACCATATCCTCTCTGGGAGACCAGCACAGCTGGGTGCCCGTCAGAAGTGCCCATACACTGACACCTGCAGCCTGGGGGACACACAGATGGAATCAGAGGTCTGACTGAATCTGCAGGTTTATGGTCTCACTGGGATCACCGAGTTGTGGTGGGATAGTCCACACAACAGGAGCACTGCCATGGATGAATACAGGCTTTTTAGAGGGACAAGCCAGGAAGGTGAGGAGGAGCAGTTTATGTGAGCCCTTTCTGTAAGAGAGTGGTGGGAATGAATGGACCTCTGCATTGGGATGGGCAGTGGCCCAGCCGAGATGTTGTGGGTCATCATTAGTGAGCGCACCAACATATGTGCTGCGTTGTAGTGGGTGTCTGTTGCAGCTCGCCTGACCAGTAAGTAGATGAGGTCTTCTCAGACAGCTGCAAGAAGCCTCACATTTGCAGGTCCTGTGCAGTCCTCTGTGAGGACTTCAGCCATCCTGATAACTGCTGGAGAAACAACCCAACAGGGCACAAGCAATCCAGGGAGTCTCTGGAGTGCATTGATAACTTCACAGAATCACAGAAAGTTAAGGGTTGGAAGGGACCTCTAGAGATCATCTGGTCCAACCCCCCTGCCAGAGCAGGTTCGCCTACAGCAGGTTGCACAGGATGGCATCCAGGTGGGTTTGGAATGTCTCCAGAGTCAGAGACTCCACCACCTCTCTGGGCAGCCTGTTACAGTGCTCTGCCATCCTCAAAGGGCAGAAGTTTCTCCTCGTGTTGAGATGGAACTTTCTGTATTCGATTTTATACCCATTGCCCCTCGTCCTATCATTGGGTACTACTGAAAAATGACTGTCTCCCTCCTCCTGGCACGCTCCCTTTAAGTATTTGTAAACATTGATGAGATCCCCCGTCAGTCTTCTCTTCTCTAGACTAAAAAGACCCCACTCCCTCAGCCTTGCCTCGTAACAAAGATGCTCCTGCCCCCTAATCAGTCCCCAAGATGCTCCATCCCCCTCCAGCCCCCCAAACTTCCTGACAGGTGATCAAGGAGCAAGGAAGGAAGATCCTATGTGTAGTAGCTGATGTTCCCCCTGTGTGCTGTTCCACCTCAACAACACATTCATTACCATTGCCACTCTGCCTGGTGTACTGGCTCTTGCTAGTGACATCGATGTCCAAGCATTTGATTTTACCCGAGAATAAATTTCTTGTGTGGTAACTCTAAATGCCGCAGCTACAACAGGCACAAAGTAATTTCCTTACCCTCAGCTGCAGTTCTGCCTGAGGTCCCGCAAGCCACCTCCTGAGATGAGCAGCAGGGCCCCCAGCAGCAGAACTAGACTCATGCATGTGTGAGACTCCACCTCAGGGACTCCCCGTCTCCAGTGGGCAAAAGACCAGAACAGAAGCAGGCAAAATTGCCTCTCCTGGGCCTGGATTTTTATAGCCCTCTCTGAGGGGTAGTGGTATGTAACTTTCAGTCAAATGCCACCAGTTGAAAGAGCAGTTCTCTCTGGAAATCTCAAACTAACAGCGTTTCCCTAAAAAAGCCCAGTCTGGAATAAGCCAAGCTGTATTCAAGAGAGTCTAATGGTGAGAGCTGAGTCCCTGAACTGGGACTCCTGAGCCCGCTGCAAGATAAATCATCTGGGCACTACCTGCTCCTGCTCACGTGGATGGACAGCCAAGTGGGAAGTGGTCGCTCCCCAGCAGCCTGAGGGGCCCCGGCAGGCACGGAGGTGCATGGCGTGGTACCACTTGTCCTTGGCATATCGCAGCCTCCTCTCAGGGCACTGAGCACAGGGAGCCAGTGTGCTTTGGTGGGCTCCCAGCCTGTGCCCCGGGAGGTCTGGGTGGCAGGGAGCAGTGCGCAGACACACAGAATAGTGTTTTTCTTTAGAAGACCAGGAGCCCATTTGTCACTTGCATGCCTGAATAAAAAGTTCTCTGTCATGGGGGTGGGAAAGGCTCTCACTGGTTTCAGAAAGAAAAAATTTTCCATTCACTGAAATGCTACACTTGTATTAGTGCTTGGTTTTGCTTCATTTATTTGCTTTGGAACATTTTTCAGCTGGGACAGTTAATGAATATGAAAGAGATTGTATCTATGTTGATTCAACTGGTCTCTTTTATAAAGTGCTCAAGTCAGCTTTAGTAACTGAAAATGCAGCTGTTTCTCTTCAAATACAGATGGTATCATAGCTGATAAGTCAAATTAAGCCTGAACAAGCAACCCTAGACTACATCTCAGCTAGTTTAAGAATCAATTTTAGAGATTTATAATACCACAGTGGGTACTGGTCTGTATTATCTCGATGTGCAATGATTTACACATTTACGAACTACTTACCATTAATAACATAGACACAGAAAATCCCAGTCAGTGAAGTACAAAGTATGCTACTGAACAGAGTTCCCAGCAGTGCCATGGGGCCTCCACGTAGAAAGGAAAGAAACTCTGAATAAACTGGTTTTGCATGTCTATAACTGTGCGTACTGGCATTCATCCAGCGTGATTGCTTTGACATTTTTCCTTTCTTCTAAACTTTTTTTTTTTTTTTAAAATATAATAGGTTTCTGGTATGGAATCATTAGTATGACAGAGGACAAGCACAGATAAACAAAATTTGCCTGTGTTTAACATGGGCAACCTCTCAGTTACTTCCATTCTACTGTTCACATCAGGAACACTACTTACTTACCTGCTTTTCTACTCTTGGCAGACTATTTTCTTGCTTATGAGCACGAGAAGACTGATGCATTGATAAGCTGAAATTTAGGGAGTCTTAAGATTTATTCGTGGTAAGAGATGACTATACAAAGATGACTATACATCTCTATATGTAGTATAGTTAAGCTGCAAAACCCTATGTTGTCTCAAGAAAGTCAAGGACTCTCCACAAATCTAAATGTCTTTCTTTTTTGTCTCTGCCACTTTCATTATTTTTCGCTGTCTGCCACACGTCTGGCCCTCGCCAGTGAAGTGTTTGTGAATATCATACACCTTAACTGGTCTGGAGTTGCCAGTTTCACTCCCAGCCCACAATTCTTCAAAGAAGTCCGTTTCTCTCTCCTCTGTCTCAAGAGCCCCCTTGAACATGGCATTAAGGAGAGGGAGTGAATTCTCTCAAACTATATTTTTGTGTTTTCATACGCATGAGATGAAATGCCTAACTTGGACGGGTCACAGAACACGTTAAAAAAAGGTGGTGGGGTTTGTGGTTTGTGTGCTGATAGCAGTCCGCCGCTTTGGCTTCCAAAAAGCTGGCAGCAGGCAGTAGACCCACAGCTTTTGTTTGAGTGGGAGGCTCGTGGCTGTGCTGGGGGGGCAGCGGTGGTGAAGGGGGTCACGGCTCGGTGCCTGGAGGCCTGCCTTCACCTTCCAGCTCTGCCCCAGACCTCAGACCCTGCCCCCTCTTCCCCTTCATAAAACAACAATAACTTTTCCCTGTCCATCAGCCTGTATTTACCTGTGTTGTGGGTCCTTTGGGGGTGAGTTATGTGTTAGCACCACCTATTTGGGTCAGTCCTAGGCCAGCCACTAACCTGGGCAGTGACAACCCAGAAGAAGCATGGAAAAGCCTGAATATGACAGAAGCTTTACAGGAGCCCATTCGCTGCCCTAGCTGCGGCTGTATCAGAAGCAGCCGCTCCTGCCTGCTGCTGTGAGAAGAACTGGCTTACTGGGAGAGCTGCCTCAGGAGTGCCATTGGACAGGGAGAGCGGGAACTCTCCATAACAGGGGAAACTCATCTGGGAGTTTCGGAGCTCAGTTCTTTGCATGACAAAGAGTTTGGAGGAAGGAAATAATTGCTATTCCCCTTGTTCTCTCCTTCCCTCCCACAAGTAAGCCTCAACAATTTTAAAAATATTTAAACAATTATTACCCTTGAATGTGGGGGGAGAGGGAAGGGCTTTATTTTTTATTTGTAACATTAATTGCCTATTTTTCCCTCTCACTTGGTAGACTGGATACCTATAAATTTTGAATTAGGTTTGCAGTACAAATACACACTTTCATTTTCATAGTTTGCTCTCCAAATACTTTCTACAACTAGAAAAACTTGCCTCTATGGCATAAATGTGTTGCCTATTATGCCATTATGACTGTAGTCATGTAAGACACAATCCATCACAGATTTTAAGGGTTCTAACTTCAGTTCCGCAGAGACATAAAAGGAGAAGTGCCCCCCTACCCCTCCACCACACCAACATTTTACAACACCGAGGTGAGGTGGAGAATGTCCACAGAGGACATCGATGTACCCTACAGGGCAGCGGAGCACAGCAGGGCTTGCAGGAAACGGGCGCAGCCGTGTCCTGCACCCCTGCTTTCCTGGGTCCCAACCGCATGAAAAGTGAATTCATAGGGAGTTTTGCCTCGGCTCGTTAGGCCTATTACTGATTAGCTCAGGTGCACCACCACTTTCTGTTTCTGGGCAGTCTGTTCAACATTGCAGATTAGTAGTACATAGAAAGTCATTGCTGAAGGCAGATATAGGCACAAATAAAGATTTCTCATATTTTGTCTGAGGCAGGAACCACACTGAAGTGAAACCTGGTTATTATACAAACGGCAGACAAGATAGACTGAGCTGTTAAACCTGCATTTTGTGACAATTTTTAGCATACAGTTCCTTCAGCGGGTTGCACAAACATCTGAGAAAACTGCTGTAAGGTTTTTCACCAGTGCTGTTCAGTACTTTTAAATCTATTGATTTGTATTAGTCTTGCATTGTCTCTTCTTCCCCTAGCACTATCTCTGCCAAAAGGTGTCATGACATTTGCTTTGCAGCTTCCTCTCTGACCCCAAGACTGCCCCTTGTGCAACAGCTTTTCAGCAGCTGGTGAAGTCCCCTGAATATGGGAGGAGTTGCAGGACAGAGTGTTAAGCCTAGCCATTAGCTAGGGCACCTTTCTTACCCTCCAGGAGTCTGTGCTCTAGTCTTTTCCCCGGAAAATTCATGTTAAGGTTACTTAGCCACAGACCTAGTGGCCTGGGAATACTTAATAGGAGAGGTGGGAGCTGAACAGCAGTAATGCAACTCTTAGGCATGATCAGTTGCCCCTCCCTTAATGAGGAATCCAGAGAAACAAAATACTTTATTAATATGCAGAGGTAGACCAGTTTTATGAGATGTTCAACAAACCCTGAATGTTAATGTAAATGGCCCCAACTAGTCTCTTTTCCAGAACAAAATTGACCCTGCCCTATATGCTGGATTTTTCAGGCCCCTTCTTCCTTATGTTGGTATTCTAGCCATGGACATAGCTCCAGAGAATACTTCTGTTCTCATAATGTATGTCTAAACATAACACTCTCTCACCCTGCAAAAAAACTGTAAAAACTAACAGCATGCTGTTCACAAACTAAACAATTGAATTAATTTACATAAAGGAGTAAGGAATAAATGACGCTCCAGGGGCACGTAAATACCTTATATGATGCAAGACAGTGCACTGAGGGTTTTCAGCCCAGTCTGGCGCAGACGTGGCAATTGTCCTAGCTTGTCCCTTTGCATTAAATTCTTCTCTTATTTCTTCATCAGTTGTAATGAGGAAAATAAAATGAAAGATGTTGGCGGCTTGCTCTAGAGACAAAAGTATACTTGTCACACTAAACTGTAACTAATTGCGTATTAAATACAAGCCATGTCTGGTCACGGTTATGAAACTGCTGTAGGCTTCTTTACAGCAGGTTCTTGACATTATGGCTTACGCTAACTTAATGGCCTGCAAAGATCCGTAGTATCTACTCCTAAAGGGCTCCAAACCTTTCTAAGCCATTCCTCAATGGTCTGCTAAATCTACTGAAATTCAGTTTATATTTCTTTCTGCTGCTGTTTAATCCAAGCCCACAACATTCCCCCTCTCATCCTTTACTTTCATCAGCATTTTAGAAAGTAACTGATCATTACCTTGATGCATTTATTTTGTTATATACATGTGATTTCAGAATAACTTTTTAAGTTGCCCATCAACAGAACTAAGCCTTGCAGTGTTCCTTTGTCATAGAGCAAGCTTGAGCTGTTCACTATCACCGAACATTAACAATTGTACTTATACGGGTTTTTTTAAACTGTGAAGTCATAGAGAAATGAATGAGTTGGGCTGTTCTTTTACAAGCTGCTGTTCAGCAATGTATGTAAGCAGTTTAAAGATACTGTACTGCAAGTTCTAGTATGTGTGCTCTTTGTTCTAGCCCCATGTTGAAAACCTGGTTAACTTAGAATGAAAGGTGCTCGAGTGCAGAGCGGAGCAGCTGCTATCAAAAAAAAATTAAGTAACATGTGAGTGATTACTATGGCTTCTTTATCCTCCCTTCTCGGCCATCCTGAACTTCACATCATGTGTTCTGTCATCTCTAAATCTACACCCTTTTACAGTCTACATACCTCCCTTATTGCCAGGACGAGAGCAATGAAGAGGAAGGCCTCCTGGCACGTGTGATCAAGTAGATATCAACGTGATGAGGTGAATTACAGTTAATTTTATATAGCAGAGAGGATGGAACAAAACTAGTTTTATTTCCAGACCTGGTGCCTGATTTTAAAAACAAATCCTCTTACTCAGAGATAAGTTAACATCACCTTGCTCTGTCTTAAAATAACTGGGTTTTGTGGATCTAACAAGTATTTTCTTTTTCTTTTCCATACTTGCTGTTAGTTGTGGAAAGTTAAGCTCCTTTATTTTTTCTTAGTAAACAGAAAGCTACAGAAAAGCAAATTTTTAATTTTCTATAGAATTACCTAAATATTCCCTAACAATCACATGAAGCCACATCAGAACAAACACTGAAAATCCTTTCCAAACCTTTCTTCACCCAATTAAATTTGTAAACATTATTTTCCATTAGTCATACTCAAGTTCTGAATCAAGCTTCTGAGCACTGCAGAAGAATCAAGCTTCTGAGCACTGCAGAAGAAAGAAAATGCTCCTTTTTATAGCATTGTGCAAGGAAGTGAGGAAGGCGGGGAATAAGATGGGGAAGCTATAGCAGGAATATGAAATTAGAGGCCTGCGAGAAGAAGAAATCAAATGAAAAACAATCTGCTCTTAATTTGTGTCAATTGGCAAGTAACAACCATGAAAGCTATTTTGGGGATAGATATTGCCTCTATAACTAAAGCAACTGGAATCAATCCAGCACGCTTTCCCTTATCCTAAATTTTAAAAACATGTTGTACCTAGCGGGCAGAAGAACCAGGAAAGATTCTTTTTCTCCCTCTGCTTTTTTCTCCTCCATTAAGGACACATTTAGTTAGAAGAAGGACAGCTTAAAAAAATGAAATCTGCTTCATAGCTGTCTTGAAAAGCTACTTGCAAATGGGAGAAAAATGTGGTTGGTGAGAGCCAAAACAATTCCAAAACATTGGGTCTGATGATGCTGGTGTAGCATGAATAGATGAAATCAGCGTCCTGACCATAATCATGAGGGTGGGTAGGCATACTATTATGACCGGCCTTTCCTGAATAAAGCCAATCTGTTTCATAAATAAAGACAGACCTAGGCATTAGCCTAGATCAGTCAAAGTCTATTCTCAGCCGTTAAGCGAAACTGGGACAATTTTACCCTTTAAATGTGAGGCAAAATTTTGTGTTACTCTTTCAACTTTCTGAACCTTTTCAGCTGAAGTATCCAGCAAAACCTTAGTATGAAAATGCTGTCTCATATTATCAGGTAAATCTTTAAGTTCAGGTGTGAAATGGAAAGTAATACTTGATGAAAATAAAGAGAGTTTATTATAATTTTTATGTGTGTTTTAGTGCAGAAAACCCCAGCTTTGCTTGATGTTATTTCACTGAAAAGAAAGAGTACAAGCAGCACCTTACATTTGTACCTCCCACAATGTTAAAATATAAATAACATCAAATTCGAAATAAAGTGAGAATTATATATATAACTGAATTACACTTCACTGTTTTCTGGCTATCAAAACAAAACCAAGATTAAAATGATACTTTATGGCACCCTTGAGTCCAGTCAGTTTTAATAATGTCATTAAATTTCACAAACATCACTTAATTAACTAAAAATCACTTTTGCAAAATCTCACCTCCAGGTTTCTTCTTTTGCCCAAGTAGAGTAATCAGCTTCTTTTTACGTATTGGTAAAAACTTCACTAATTTCAGGTTGCTGAAGAAGCATTTGTCACATTATGTGTTAGTGACCAGCAATATCACACCTTAAAATAGTTGTGACATTGGCAAAATATCATGCTAACTGCATGCCATCCACAGCAAACTGTTTTGCTTAGCTGTAACAGCATCAGACAGGGCTGCCTAGCCATTGTAAAAGCTCAGTGGTTTATGATCTCTTCTAGAAATGGGCACCTTGATATAGAGTGTTGCTTGTGTCTCATGGTTTTTGCAATGTATATGGCTGTTACGAGCTGATGCTGGAGGCAATAAAGACCCCTCCAACCTTAAAAAACAAACCCATGGGACTGAAGAAATAATGTCTGAGTAAAGGACCATCAGCATCAAAACCTGGAACCCCTGTTCCTTAGCCACAGTATGTCAATTGCCTTCTGTTACAGGTTTGGAGTTCCTGGGGCTCTGTTGATTGTGTCAAGTGAGAGAAAAATATCCTAGTGGTCATTCCTGTGCTTTAGTGCCTCTTCTAGACCACCTCTTGGAAATACTTCAGATTCTCTGTATTGACATAACACTCAGCAAAACCAGCAGAATCCATCTACCAAGAAGCAGGCTTTTCAAAGGAGTCGGTGCTTGTATTAGCAGTGTGTTTACAGTTTCTTGCGAGAGCCTCTGTTTTATTACATGCAATTTGGGTGGGAAAAATACCCACTTCACTGCTTGTGAGAAAGTGCAATGCTAGGTTGGGAGGGGGTGGGGGGCTGTCTAGCCCTTGTAAAATGCATTTCAGTAACTATGAAAAATGAAACTTCTCTGCAGAAAGCCTTATATCAGGACTCTTTTCATCTGATACATGAAGAACAGCATAATGCAATATTAATATTGTATTAACGAAGCACAGATGATCTGTACTTGAGGGAAAATTTTCCTTTTTCAGGAAAACTTACTCAGAATTTTACAAGACAGCGGACCCCATCCCCTTGCCAAATGCGTGTTTTTATCTTGTGTGCACGTGGTGGCTATTTGTCTGACCAGCTAAGTTGGGTTCTATCAAACCTTGGTTGACATCAAATCAGCTGAATCTATTGCTTGTCAGCAGGCATGTGTGTCAGAGTTGCCTGGTCATCTCTTGCCTTCCCCCAGTCTCTTCAAACAGCAGTACTGGTGGTCTGCATCAGAACTGCTGGTCACTGCAAAGAAGCAAATCAACAAGCTCTGGGCTCGCATTAATGTCAATATCTGCTGTGTGTTTAAAGGTTCAGAGTAATTTTCATGCCACGAGCTCTGGGGACCTTAGCTGAAGGCAGTTCTTTTGCAACAACAGCTTGGTTACATCAGCTTTCTTAAACTTGCAAGCAATTGTTTTGATCAGCGTTTGTTGAGAAAGACCTGGTCTTTTCTCCTGGGTAACAGGCAAGAGATAGCAGCTTCTGTAGCACAGCTGATAACTCAGCATTATGAACTCGATTATCAGAGTGAGTGAAATCTGCTGTGTGCATCCGTTCATCTTCACTGACACATTTAGCTCTTTAGAAAGCTGTTGTCTGCTTTTCTGCTGCCTGTTGCAGCGTGAGCCCCTGTGAAGGTAAACAGCATATGGTGGAACAGAGCCAGGCACCTTCCACTGTGCATTCATGTGTGTGTATCCCAGATACACACACATGCACACACTCACTCCTTTGTGACTTTGACACAACGGCTTGCAGCATCAGAACGATTTCCCACACGAAATTCAGTTGACAATTCATGTCACTCTGCAGTTATGAGTGAATTCCTTTGGCACATGTGGCTTTGCTTTCTGCTCTGCATTGCTCTGGGCTGCAAGTGGGATGAGGAAGAATCTGTGCTTTACAGTGACTGTTGCTTCATGGCTGAAATTAACAATAATGCTACCAGCAACATGACTTTTGCTATAGCAACCGTAGGCTACCTATTCTGCAAAGTGCTTTGAGAGCTGGCAGCGGCTATCTGGAATTGCCATGAGAGAAAATTGCTGCAGAAAGCTGTCCTCCCTACTGCTTCAACTCAGCCATTTTGTTCTAATGTAGGAAAGTTTGTGATATGCTATTTCACAAGCATAAACATGAGCCCATGTGAATTGTCACTGGGCCAGGGAAGACTTAAAAATGAAGTCCTCCAGCTACCCCTGATCTGTCTCATAACCAGAGGCTCTGATGCCCTTGAAGCCTTGAGCTGGGAGTGAGGGAATCCGAGCTCTGTTATCCCTGTCTGAGCCCTGCTTGCTTAGTGCCCCCCCCCATCCCCTCCCCAGTTTTCAGATTCTCAAGCCAGTAAAGACCAGTAAAGAAGAACAGCAATTGTTCTGTTATTTCAATCCAAAATCTAATCTGATCTCACCACGCTTCTGTTGTTTTGTGACAGTTGCTCATAAGACAAACACATATCAGCCTTGTTCAAATATGGTTCCTTGTCCTTCTGTGTGTCTTGACCTCTTCTCCAACAAGTATCAAATTCTGTTGGTTTTCCCACTTTTAAAACCCTAACTGTGTGCTGATCCTGAACTAAGAATCTCAGCTTTTTTCATTGCCCAGACTTGGCAAAACATTTTTTCTCTTTTGCTTTGATATTTGCAGTTCTCTCTGCTTTTAGAGTCTTTTAATTTTTCTGCTTTTAATCAGGTTTGTGTGATCAAAATGACGTTCTGCCGCCTGGCCTGAATTTCTTTTCTAGGTCTGGTCTTCTGCAGAGCTGACAGGAGATAAAAAACCTTAAATGATGTGTTGTTCATCAAAATTAAAGAAAATAGCATCAGGTTTTCCTGCATACAAAAAGCAATATTCTGCTCCCCGCCACCCCTACCCCCCACCCCCGAAATCGTCCTTTGAAGGTTATTTCTTTGTTTTCCTTTAATCTAAAATAACTTTCGATGAACCCGTTCAGTATTTTTTTTTTCAGCTGACCGCATTAGCCCAATTTCACAAAATGGCAGTAGTCCCAGCTGCTGAACAGATTCTTCAGTACACAGAAGCATAAAAGCCACGTGTGTTTCCACCAGGTAAACATTTTGGATAAGGGTCAATTTAAAGCACTCTCCCATCCCTCTAATTAGTTCAGATATAAACCATTGGTCATTTTGTAAACCTGGGCCAAACTTCATAACCATTGTTCAGTAAAAACAACTGTGATTTCTGTGGGAGATGCGATTGAATTTGAACTGCAAGATTTGAAGGGGGCAAGAGGACTTCCACAAGTTAGGAGGTCATGGTGGACTGGTGAAGGAAAGCATAGTGGATGGGACTGCTACAGTGAAGTATGTGTCTTTTCACAAACAATCCCTTGCTAGAATTGCATACAGATAAATTACAAGACACAGAAAGAGTAGACGTAGTTACATCTTACATCTGACAATTAAATTTAATGTAACGCGGTAAGCCTAAAGCTGTCAAAATTAGACTTACCTCTTAATGACTTGACCAAATACATGGTTAAGATGGAAAACAGAGTTTCCATTCGTATCAGGGACAGATGTGCGGCCAGTATTTCAACAGTATTGGCTCTAATCTGCGCTGACAGGATTTAACATGTTTCCTGTGGACAAGTGGGAAATCTCATAACTTGTTTGCCCTTTGAAACAAAGGTAGTCTCTTAGGAACAAGGAAGGAGGCTTTGCCACTTAGCAAACAAACTCCTAGAAAGGAAGTTTGATTGGCAATGTTTCTCCTTTGCCCTTGAAAACCAGTGGTGGCTAGACCTGCACGGCTTGAAATGGGTAAGAGAGAGTGACCATAGCCAGGGACTAGTACTGAGAATCTGGGACTTCTGTTGCAGTTTGGGAAGCCCTGTCAATTAACAAATCCTCAGCCTGAGTGTGAGTTTCCGCGGCTCACTGGGCCATTCAGTGAGCTGGCAAAGGCAGGTGCAGTGCCGTGGGTATGACCTGGCGTGCAGGGAATGCCACAGCTCTTGTGTCCTGTGGAGAATAGGCCTTTCTGCCCACAGGTGGCCGCTCCACCGCTCCACCTATTACACTGCAGGCTCAGCTGTAAGGGCTGCTGCTCTGCAAGCCCGTTGCCCTTGCCCGACAGGCAGGGATGTCATTGTGCAGCCCCACACAGGACCGAGGTGCAGCCCCTAACTTGAGGGCTTGCCTTCCTCACCCCGACCCTTCTACTGGGTGAAGTCCACCGTGTTCACGTGAGACAGAAGAAAATTTTCTGTTACTCCAAGTTAGCTGGCTAAAAAACTTCCTGTTTATTCTTCTCAGGAAAAATCTAAGTAGACTTCACCCCAAGAGCTAGGCAGATAACGAGTTATCTGTCAGGGACACTTTGTACTTCTCATCCTCAGAAGTCGGCATACTTTAACATCAGACTGTCTAAGCTAGGTATCTGTCATTAGACAGCCTGGTGAGGAAACATTTGTGTTTCAAGTTTCCCATCTATTACCACTGCTAGGGTCAAGTTCTACCTTTATGTCCTTGTACCCTCAAGAAATATATATGGTGAAATCTTTCCTTACACTCACAGAAGCATTTTGATGGTGCTGACACTCTTGTTAGCAATAAATTGTCTTGTGGAGCATAAATAAAACATTTCTTAAAGAGAGACCTGAAACACTTTAAGAACAGGTGATAATTCTTATACTAGTTGGCAGTTTTTGATAAAAATGATGTGTACTTCCAGCACCTTCATCAGTTTTGGGGACAGCAAAAGGATGTTTGTTCTTGTAACTGAAGCACTGTATTGTTTGGAGATTTGGGTTCAAAAGACTTTCCCCGTAATCTTGAGCAGCCATTTGCCTTCTCTTCCATTTTGTAAATGGGTTACAATGTATTGCTGTTTTTCTAAAAAAGCTGATTTTTTTAAAGTACAAACTTTTACACCCATCATTTACAATCAAATGTTCAACAAAGAGTTTTGAGGTGATGGTTTTATTGGTTCTTTCTGATGAGAGAAAACGAAGCAGATGGACTGGAATCCAACACTTGGTATTTTCTATATGAAAATGCAGCAACTTTTACCATTGTATTTCACGAAAACTTTTGAAAGGTTTTACTTTTGTGCCAGTTAAGAAAAATAGCTTTTGAAAGTTGGTTACTTAGACAGACAACACTATCATCCTCTAAACCATTCTTAATATGGTACTTTCTCCCGCTTAATCTGTCTTCATAATCTGGAGTGGGAGCTCTTCTCCCTAAAACACTCCTGTCTTTTACCATAGTCCTGAGAGTCAGCATGACCATTTCCACATCTCTTCCAGTAATCCCATTTCCTTCAGCTTTCCTGTTACTTTTGGAGTCAGATTGTTTAATGTGACTGAAAATGTTTGGAAACACATTTTTGCTGTGCGTATGGAGCATGTCAGTCTGACGATAGTATTGTAATAAAACCCATAAAATTTTAATGATGTTTGAACAGAGTTTGGTTTTAACCCTGATATTGCTTTTCTTTGAAGCTGTAACTGTATTTTTATACTGGTTTAAAAATTACTTTTATTTGTGTTCCAGCCTGCATTATTATTTGCTAACACTTCTTCCTCTCTCTGTGTGTGTTTACAAAACACAGTCATTATGTTACATCATCTTTAATGCTTCCCTTTAAACTCCAGGAAAAATGAGATAAAAATTAAAAACACATTTCTGAAAAAAAATAATCAAAACAGACTCACTATTTCGAGAGGAGTATTTCTAGAGATACAACATCTGTGAAGAATGCAAAGGAAAAGGAAGCAATAGAAGCTACATATGGTTTATGTTTGGAATTTGAAGAAAATATGGTGTTGTGAGATAGATAGTGCCCTTTCCTTCTGATTTTTTATTACAATGCTCTAAGAGAAAAACTGCTAGGAGTTTTCAGCTAAGAGGCTCGTCAGGGTAGACAGATGTTCTCCACATCCTCTTTGCTTGAAGTGATACAGGTGTATATTTACATGAGGATGCAGAAGCAGCGTAAGTGAAATAGTTTCTTTCTCTTATAGCATGTTCACTTAGCTGAAAAGGACTTTTGAATATAAGACAAGCTATGAGTTGCAAAACATGATTTGGGTAGTAAGGTCTTTTTTTCTCAGAAGTTTCTTGTGGGGAAAAAAAAGTAGAATTTGTCCACCTTGACCATCCATATTGGAATGCATTTTCAGAACTGTATCTATAATTTTATTTTTAGAAGCTGTTTTCCAAAGGTGGGTACTGAAATAATGTCTCTGAAATTTATCCATGTCTCTGCTCTGCAGAAAAACATTAAATGAGCACACACAGAGAGCTTTGTTTTAGGAAGAGATCTGTAGTGTTCTTGTTTCACTGGTGACTGGTGAGGTAATTTCTCTGAAGGGTCTTATTTGCCTGTGTTTCTGGGATATCCAGTGCAGGTTCTGTTCATGCCATGGTGCTTTTAGATCACACAAAAATCCTTTCTTTTTCTGCTTAATGGTAATACTTTCAGCTCACTGAATGACAAAACTTGTGTCACGTACATGAAAACACTACTACCAGTTTATATTCAGGAGTGCTGAAGTCCTGAACATTTAAACTGCTTAAAAACAAAGCCAGGGCTGAAAAATGGACAAGCAGCTCCTCTGGATGATGCGCTTGTCCTGTGCATGAAAGAGGGCATTAAAAAATGCAAGCAGGGCTTGAGATCCACCTAAAAACATACATAATTACAGCAAAAACTCTTGAAATATCAGGGTGGACTCTCAATCGGTATAAAGTTTATGTGCTAGCTTACAATCTGGCCAACTGCATTTTTATGTTTGTGTGTGGTCAGGATGCACTTTGAAATTATATATGCCACTAATTGACTGCAGTTGGGGGTGCTTTGCTCAGCACCTTTAGAAGTCAGATCACTTTTTTTGATGCCTAAATATAACCTCAAATGTCTGAGGCACCTGGGTTTTCACAAAATCTCACAATCGTTTAAAATCACAAATGGAGCTCAGATCATGTGTATACTTCTGCCAGTGAAGATGGTGCTTTATACAGCATAGTTCCTACCAAGAACCCTCACTGTCTGATTTTATTGAATACACAGTATGGGTGACAATGTTAGTGATGCATTCCTGACCAAACTGTCCTATTAACGTGTAAGTCTTTTCTTTGTGATCAGTTTCAGTGGGAAACTGATTGCATTTCCAGTCTCAATTTCTGGACAAAAATTAGTGTATAATGTTACTTGGTCAGAACCATACTTCAGATCTAGTTTATTGCACCATTGATGGGTATTTGAATTATGGTGCTCTCCACTTGTGAAATTCTTGCGCAGCTCAGTCTAGACATGTGAAATTCCTATCCTCTGTAATGTGGGCTTAGGAGAGTAGCTTTGCTGTTGGAGTGGAGCTTAAGGAAGTGTTAGGCTTTTCTTCTGAGGCCTTTTACTAATAACAGTTTATAATTAAATCCATTTGTATAGAAATAGCAAGATGATTCTCATTTGCCAGTGAGGCAGCCTGCACTGGGAAGTGCTACTACTGTATTCACAGTTCTGTATGAAGGAAGGGACTTTAAAAATAATAACACAAAGATGAACTACTGTTTGGAACAAACTCAGATCTGTTACCAGGGGTACTGGGAGAGAGAGGTTGGTTCCCCGTTTGTCTCACCCGGTTTATCTGTGGCCTATGCACTGGAAGAAACCTTGTTCAAAAAATTCCTGACGTACAGTGCGGAGGACGTGCTTGGAGAGGTGCGGCTGGAAAGTCCGCAAGGATGTTTGCTGGCTCTCAATCTGGGAACCAGCTGGCAGCTATAAAATTCCAGTGGAAATGAAGAATAAACAAATACAAACAAAACAAAAATAAATGTAGATAAATAGGATAGTAAGTCCACGCTCTCCCTCAGTCTACTTGCGTAGGCTGTTGATGATGTTGTGTAGTGAGCAGCGCATTTCAAGCAGGGCGGGCAGGCTGCATGTGCCCCAAGGAGCTTGCATTCAAAGGAGGGGTGTGAAGACAGAGGCGGGGAAGACGAATGCTGGCAGTAACAGGCAGCCACAACACATGTTTGTGAGCTCGGCTGGCTTCCAGGCTGTGTGGGCAGAGGATTTTGGTGGCAAATCTTTGGGATGAGACGGAAAGACCTTCTGCTTTGTCTCAGGAAGGACATATAAGACTTAGAGGCTGGGTTGAGGTAGACAGGAAGGTGGTTGTGTGAGGAGGTGATGGAGATGCAGGCAGTGTGGGCACCATGCTCCACACCGAGGACCAGCACAAGCCGGCCTCAGCTGAATGCGTCTCTGAGGCCCACGCAGCGTCATCCCCTGCTCTTGCCCTTCCTCTCTCTTGGGGATGTAGGGGTGAAAAGAAGGGCTGATGGCCAGAGCGCTGCTTCGGGGCAGAAATCACTTTTCGTCCCCATTCTCCAAAAAGACCATGATGTCAGAGCTTCAGAACCTACCTATGTTGAAAGAGTAGCAGACATAGCACATCTCCTCCTTAAACAAAGGGAACCTTGTGAATGAAGCTCTTGCTTAAAAATCTCAGGTGTCTGGGCGTAAGCACCAGCCTTGTGATCACTCAGCATGCATCCCCAGTGTGTCTGCTGGCGGTGTCCGGGGCATGCCAACAACTGCCCAAACACCGTCTTACGTCCTCTCCACTGGCTGGTGAACAGAACAAAACCGCACTGTAGAATTCCTCTGCGGTGCAATGGGGAATTGTTGTGGTTGAACCTGAGGTCCTCCAGCGTGGGACTTGGCAGTGCCATTTATACAGACAGTTTTGGGAGCCAGTACACCATGGGAGTTGCTTTTATTCAACCCTGACATTTTAATAAAGCGGAGGTTTTGCTTCCCATTGTAACACTATTTCTGCCAGAGGGGTGATTGGATGCGTTTTTTCATTATCAAGAAAATCAGACTGAAGATTCCTTGTAACAGGGTTAACAGGTAACTGAGAAAGAAAGGAAATTACTTCTGCATCACAGCAAATATTTGAATAGTGTCACTCTCCTTAAGGAATACAATCACCCATTACCATGTGTGAACAAAAACCTTCCCAAAGGGGACATAATGATAGTCTGAACTACTCAATGCTCAGTTCTCAATAGAGTCCAAATTAGTGAGCGCCAATTTATTTGACGCCTTAGTGCACAGCAAGATGCTCCTAAATGAATAATTGCTAAAGGAACAATCACAAGCACCATCTTTTGCAGAAGAGTGCGCTTCTCTCTTCACAAGTCTCTGCAAGTATGAGTTTAATAATAATTTGAATGGGTACCGTGCTATCATAAAGCTGTCAACACATTCCCAAATTACAATTAAAATGATGCCTAGACATTGGGAGACTTGAATTACCATTTTGCTGTTAATGCATCTGTAATCCTACATTAGGGAAAGAATAATATCAAGAGCAGCCTAGAGCAAAATCTTCTGCTAAGAAACAGTAAGTTTTCACCCTGTTCTTTCTGCTGTGATTTCCCAGAAGGGTCATGATTATCGTCTGTGTCTCCTGACAGAAATTCTTACCTGTAAGTAAATTGACAGCAACTATTTGGTGGCAGCAGCTGCTTGCTCCCTCTGTAGCGTCCTCTTTTGCTTATGAATCGTTAGCCACAGTTCTGAATACTGCGTTTTCTGGGCCTGCCTAGGTTGTTGCTGAGGATGCTACGTGGAGGAATTGGTAGGTACAGTGTAAATAGTGCCATCAGTTGATAGCTGTGCAGTCAGAAAGAAACTGCTTTTTAGGACATTTTTCCCCTGTGCTAAAATCACCTAACCAAAGTTTCACTAACTCTAGCAAGCCTGATTTGACTTCCAAGTTTCCTTTAGGCTCCACATAGTGGTGACTCCCACCCTTTACGCTACCAGAACAGAGAAAAATGTGCAAGATGACCAGGGGGACAAAATGAAAAGAGATTTGACTGTTGATACCAGCCTCCTCCTGCCACCACTGCAACAATTCTTCCTTTCTATTTTCCTTCCCCATCTCTATGCACCAGGAACACTTCAGAAGTGACAGAGGATGAACATTTTTATTCTAATTAGGAACTGCATGCAGGGTCTCTGGAGGAAAAGCTCTAAATCATCTGAACTTCTAACAAATTCTTTGGCATGCCAGCAGCTAGTTCAGAGGCAAAGCCACCCAGCTCTGAGTAGCTATTCATTACAGTGTTTGTTATTGTAGATGAATGAACACGTGAAAGAGAAATATCTCCAACACCCGTCTCCTTTCTTGGGTGATACTTCCTGATGAAGAGTGAAGTGCAAGACAACAGAAGGTTATCCACTGAAACCTGAATTATGTTGTCGATGGTACTTTCAATGCTTACAGAAAGAAGGCTGTGGCCTCTTGCCTGGAGTATATTCCTGGCTCCAACCCTCAGCTGCAGGTCCAGAGTAACCTCGCTGAGAAAATGTGTAGTGGAAAAGTGAGTGAACCCTGGCAGAGAGGTGAGTAAGCCCGATGCATTCAATGCTGGTCAGTCTGACTCTTCTCCTCACAACTACTGTGTGTGACTTTCTTTCCCTTCCAGGAAATTCCTCCATAGAGGAATTTCCTGGTTGATGGTCCTTCCAAGTAGGTGTATGCTTTGCAACTGCTCTTACATGCCATGCTACCAAAAGAAATTGCAAGGCAACTGGTGCATTCTCAGCCTGTATAACAGGCAGTTGTTCACTGGGTGGATTTGCCTTAGAGTCCGCCAGTACTAAACAGCAGCCATTCACAGCTCACCCGTAATGAACTACATAGTTGCTGTAACGCTGATTAGGATGGGACAGGAACAGCATGCTTAAAAAACCAACAGTGCTTAAGAAAGCTACTGTATGTATTAATTATACTTCCTGTGAAAGGTGAATGGAAAATAGGTATTAGTCTTGGGGGAGAGCTCGGCTCAAACTGTTTGTAAGATGCACATCAAACATGTAGGAGTGGACTGCTGCTATGTACAATGGCAGTCTGAAGGGTAATTTAGACCTTCCGGGCCTAGTTTTGCTTGTTTTTCTATAAGCAGCATGGATGTCACAGCACCAGAGACACAGTGCACACTAGCAATACAAATAACCTCTCATAGTCTGTCGCTGACTTGCATTGGCTTTGCTGAAGTTCATGCTGGTGTTCCTAGACCTCTTAATCAGAACCTGCGTGTTCCTGCTGCAATCATACCCTTGATTGCAAAGCAGCCTTAATGACATGTCTCTAGGGACTTGGAGAGCCAGCCAGGAGAATATAGGTTTTGTTTTCAGCTCTGTCATGGGATTATGTTGTGACTTGGGGCATATTACTGAATATCTCTGTCTTTACTTTTGTAATTAGGGGAGTACTAAAACTGCTTTCCTGATTCTTTGAAGTGCTGTAAGGTAAATGCTTGTGAGATGCTTAGAAAAAAGTTTGAGGGTGCACATAAATAAAATACAAATTATGTGCCAGTGCAATGGTATGGAAATGAGGATTTCAAACAAAATTCCCTTTGAGAGTAAGTACCAAAGCAACAAAGTCAGTCCAAGCACTATTGAGGGAACTTGATAGCTGAATAAAAGTGACACTGGTTATGATTGTGCATTCAGAATCATTTTCCTAAGTAAAAGGATCTTGTTGTATCTGATTTGTCAAGACAGCCACCCTGAGAAACCTTTATGTGCCAAAGAACTTCTTTGTAGCTGGTATGTCGGTCAGTCCAATGAAAGATGTTACCTTTTGTCTGTAAATGTCTCGCTATGACAGAGTATGTTATTTTAGCGAAAAGTCAAGAGGGACTCCAGTGATCTGTGTGGTGTTAGACAGCTTAGAAGAATCAAGGGAGCTTCATAAGCAAGAATAATGCACAGAACCTTTTTACAAGACAAACTTTGTGGGTGGTGGGGATGGGTTTTATTAGAAAGAATAACATCCATGGTTATTATACAAAAATTAGGCAGCTTTAGAGGCACAATCTGAAGGAATATTTTGAGGCCCACAAGCTGGAGAAGGACTATTTTTTTGTGATACCATTTGGCCTAACAAAATACTTACCTAAAAATCTTGGTTTGCGTGTTTCTTTATATCGTTAAGGCTACGGCACAGCTATTGCTGTGGCTCACTCTCATTACTGATTAAGCCATAGGGGTTAAGCTAGTCAGTGTTAATTGCCACAGCTGTCTTGTGTGCTGTAGTAAGCAATTGTGGTACGTGCAGCAGGTAACCGCCTGGAGGTAAGAAGGAGGCTTGTTAATAATGCTATACCGCTCTGCATTCAACAGCATTTTGGGACTGTCTTTAAGAAAACTCTGAACTGAAATATCTCACCTGCCCCGACCTGGACTCCTGGATGTACTACTCACTTGAAACATAATGCAGCAGACTGCCGAGGGAGCAGCAGTCCTTCAGGGAAAAGGATCCTTTCAGGACAAACTAACTGGGGCCGGGTCTTTAGGCTATGTGAGTGCACACAAAGAAGAGTGGCTGCACACTCTTTTGAGCACTAGCCTGTCCTTTCACCATGGAAAGCGCCTCCTGTTGCAGAAACTAGCTTAAAGTAAAGAGAATGACTTACACATCCAGCCCATCATCGAAGCTGACTTCAATTAAGTCCTTAACACCATATTGCTGGATGTATTGCAAAGCTGGCAAGTAAAAGGTCACAAAAAACCAAGCACAGGAGGTTGTAAACTGATTTCAGCTCAGGTGTGATGGCCTCAAGTGCTGTGATTCAATTCTGTGATTTCTTATCTGCCCGTCTCCGTAATACTTAGTCTAAGTTAGCATTCTCACTTAGCTAGTAATTTTATATTGGAGTTTTTTGGCAGCTGACACCAGTTACCCTGGAAGAAAGCAAGACAGGTGTAGAAGCTGTACACTGTGTGCCAGCCTGTCTATTGACAGAGATAAATAAAAATGCATGTTATTTGGCAGGATGATGTATGCTTTTTCATTTATATAAAATAGAACTCCTCTGAAGGTGGTCAAAAGCCTCTGGGTTTAGAGCCTTCTGAAGAGGTTATTTCCACTATCATCTGTGGAGTGGAGAAAACACCCTTTAAAAGCAGTGTGTTTTTCTGGAACGCTATGAAGAACAATGTTAAGTCTTAATACAGCATCAGAATGCAACTGTGCTTGTGAGGTACAGTGTGTACATACTGAAATGTTGCTGTCATCTGATCTCCAGAACAACTGATTACATTTGAGTGATGTTTTGTCTGTCAAATCTGTTTTCTCTGGACATCACTACTGTGCTGAGTATTTCCACGTTGTTACCCATGTGCCTATGAAATCATGTAATTCTAGCTGCAGTGAATAAAGAGAAAGATTTGTATTAGTTTGGCTCCACGCAGAAATTTTCTCCTTCCCCATGAAAACTCATAGCTCCTTTTTCACTGTTCTATCCCTCTGGAGCTTTTTTGCAATTTATTATTCTCTTTCAGTATTCTTATGTGGGATCCTGAGTCAAAGTTAGTTGGATTAGATAATTTTCAAAAATACTCAAAACTTGTTCTGTGAGATTGCTTAGTTAGGGCCTGGTTGCCAAAAGAAAAAAAGCAAAATCATTCTATTTCTGGCATGTAAATATGATCTCTTTATTTGTAGTACTCAGATGAACTGAGACAAAGTGGGTCAAAATTGCATGTGTAACCTTATATTCCTCAAGAGAAAGAACGAACTTTGCATCCTATTTGTCCCTTTGTTCTCATATGCTGTGTTTGAATCCAAAAACCCTTCTGCTCTGTTTCTCCAAGAAACTTGTTTATCAAAGAAGAAAATCAAATGTCTACTCCACAGATGCAGGCATAGAAAGGATTTATGGTTCTAAAATTCCCAGAGATATTTAGAAGGGAAAAATCTGTCCAAACCTATCATAAAGCTGCTCTGTGGAACCAGTTAAACTTAGAAATCCTTCAGTTTAGCAGTATCCACACAGGTAAACTGGAATGAAGTACTAACATTTCAGCGGCGTGGAAGTCTACCATTTGGCGAATGTCTTCAGCAATTGTCCCATTCGGATAACAATCTTCTCCCTTCCAGGTATTTGCCAGGTATCTTAATATGCCTTTTTTACTACATTACATACTGACATGATGTATGTGTCACTCTTTAACCTGTTTTTGTTCAGGCCATATGTTCCTTAGTGAATTCTTTTTATCTCATTCTTAAACTCACATCTGGACATTGTGAATTCTTAGTCCTATTGTTGTCAATGTCTTTTAACCCTGTTGAAGTTATCTGACATGTTATTAGAAGTTTGTCTTGCAAATGCTTATATGCTTGGACAGATATAAAAAAGGGCATGTGCATGCAAAGCTTGGAATGCCAGAGTCATCAGCTGGCTAACAAAAAACAGTATCTCTCCCTACAAACCTTGCCTCCCTTCTGTTAATAAGGCATAATGTGAACATCCCTATTGACTTCAAATGTACACCAGTAGTGAACGTAAGCTACCCACATGAATCGTGTAGGCCTGGGTCTTCGATATGGAGATGGCATTTGTGAATAATTTCTGCAAGTCTCCCGGCGCTATCTTGAATTATTACTGTAATGACGTTTTGAGGAAAGTAGCCTTTATGCTCAGTACTGCTCTTCTTTCTTTAATATTGGTTTGCTGTGATATCCTTTCTTCAGGGTTAAATCCAGGCTGAGATATGTAGAAAAATGTTTGTGCCCCTTCAGTTACTATGCCTCTAAGATTTAAGTTTCGCCTCTGTTGCATCCTGTGTCACTCAGGTGTGTGTATATATACATATATATGTATATGTGTGTGCATATATATATAACTCCTACATTCTGACATCTTATCCTAACCAGAGATGGACTTCCCTGAAACTTAGGCTGTATTGTTATACTAGACTCAGCTTTGTTGGAATAAAGCCAACAGGCTTTCTTGTTCTATAGTTAAGGTTTGTTTCTGAACTGAATACAGCCCTCCTTTTCCTTTTGCTTTTCTGTCCTGTGGTATGCATTTCTGTGAGGTGGGTGGGTGTGTTCTTGACAGAGCACAAAGACTTTTACGAATTTTATTTAACCTGCCTTTGTGGGGTTAGAATCTCTCACACCCTCAAAAATATTTGTTCAAAAGCTAAGAGCTAACTGTTTTTGAAATATCACTAGAGTCACCGATGGTACCTCTTTCTCTGAGAAGAAAGCAAAATATACATAGGTTGACAAAATTCCCTCAAACTATGCTTTTCTAAAGTACAGGATTGTAGAGTAAAGAATAGTTGGAAGGTCAAGTGTCACAGCAAGTCTGTCAGCTGTTTAGCAGTTGAATACTTCAGAAGAAATATGCGTGCACTTTAAACAAACATCTTGATTTGCTTTTTTCCTCCTTTTATGTACTCTTTCCTTCTTGTCTTGCAAAACTACTTTTTCACTCCCTAGAAAAAGCCTTTCTTATAAAGACGCACTGGAAATCAGGTAGTCTTTCTCAGAGCTGTCAGCACCTGCAGTTCCAAAACCAGAGTTGAGAGATTCAAGGGAAATAGCAATGGAAACTACTGGAACCCTAGAAACAATTTAATCTTAAATCTTGTTTCTTTAAAACTTGGTTAGGCAAAGTTGAAAAAAAATCTTTTTTTTCTTTCTTTTTTTTTTTCCCCTCAAGGCAACACGGCATTTCCAGCTGCGATTCATGCTTTATTTCTCACTTTAGTCAGGTTTATTTATTTCCTTTTTCTTCAAGGATACATGCCCCATGTTTCTTCCTTCCTCACCTTCACCTGCAGTTCCACCCAGCTGGGAACAGCAGCCTGAGAGGCAATGCAGCCTCCCTTACCTGCTCACTTGCTAGCACCATAAACGAGAGTCTCAAAAGGCAAAGCAGTCGTTGCTGTCAAGACTGCCTGAGCTAAAGCATTGTTTTTCCTTCTCCTCCTGGTCTCCTGGCGGTAATATGCTAATTTGCAGAAGGATTTCTGCCCTCTGTATATTTGTCAAGCAACTCACAGCAGATAGCTGAGATGAGCTGTCACACACGTGTTGTGTTTCTGTGGTGCGAGGGAGGAGGGGGCTGGAAGTCCCAGTGTACAGGATAGTCCCTGCTTCCTACTTCCACCGCGGCTCCCAGGTGTTGAGGAGGTGCTCTGATGTGTCATAAATACCACATGGGTCAGGTGAGAGCAGAGCAGTGCACACGAGCAGAATTTTGTGTAAATTTATGGTTTGGCTGGATTAATCCATCCCAAGCTTTGTCAGACCTCTAGACACTCTTATTTTTAGTCGTGGCTCTCCTGGTACCTTTGAGGTGCAGTGTGGTGTGATCTTACAGTGATGGGAGTTCACTGTGGCTTTTACTTTAAAGCTGAGCTACACAGGCCTGACGGGCTTCCTGTGGCCTTTGAAGCAAGGAAAAAAGGTTTTCCACCATTTCTTTGGGAGGACGTACTTGACGTCCTCAATGGTTTTGCAGTATGTGGATATTTTATTTATTGTTCTCTTTGCAGGAAGAATTCTTAGGGAAGAACCCGCAAGGAGTCCTGAAGCTGGATGAACTCAGGGAAAAACTGGCCTCAAAATATGACATAGGTAAGACAGGTGCTGAGACACAACCTGATGGAAAAATAAATCATTGAGACGTTATTCAGGGATTTAGTTGCATTTGCACTGGTCTTCGAGTCTTCAGTATGCATTGCACATGAAACAAATGGAACAGGGCAGAAAGCAAAGGTGTTCCAACTGGCGGTGGCACTAAAAATTGTTGTACAGCTTGTTTTAACAGATTTTTTTTTTTTTTTTTTACAGTGGGCCTATGTGTGAAGCTCTTGGCATTTTAGAAAAGTGGAAGCTGTTACCCATGAAAGAAAGTTTTTCATAACGTTGGAAGAGTCACAGTCCATTTTAGGAAATTGTGTTGCAGGGATACACTTGATATTGTGGACAAGAAGTATTCTAATGAAGTCCATGTGAATGCACATTTACATACATGCAAGCTCATACCATCACACACGGACAAACAATCCTGGGCATATCTGTACCACACGTGTTGGGACACCCTGAATATGCTTTCAAGACCTGACAGCAGCGTGTTTGTTGGAACAGCGCAAAACCATCCCGCTATAGCACACAGGATGCCAGCTGCCCAAGTACCCATGCTGTCGTCGTACTGTGCTAGGCATGGGTCTTCTCTGCAAGCTTAGATCAGCTCCGGAGGCTGCTCTTTCAAGACCACGGCAATGTATTTTCTGCGTCTGAGAAAAGCTTGTAATTAAGACTTCTCTCAGTGCGTTCAATAGCATGCACTGTTTCTTCCATATGTGGTATACCCACCTATTTAAAGTGAGCCCAGGGACAAGAGTATGTATTTAATATTGATATTGAGAAGACATATGTGGCTAAGAACACTTGAACTTTAAGATAAACTTTCCTGTGGCAAGACTAGGCTGTCTCACATATTTCTGAAAGGTTTGGTTTTTTTGCTGCTAGACAGAAAAAGCACTCTTTCAGCCTCTTGTTATTTTACTGGTAAAACAGCTGAAACTCTCTGCATGTGATTATTCTTTTGCTGACTTTGTAGGATGCCAGGAATAACAGTGCTGAAGTCAGGAAAGCTACAACTACAGTGTAAAATCAAGTCTTTTTTTTCTTGGCTTCTGTAACACCTGCCACAGTACTGTTCCAGCCTTGGCACACTGTAATTAGGTATAGTTATTACTAAATATAAAAAGTACCAAGAACAGCACTTCATATCTCCCGGACTCATGCATTTAATTAGATTTCTAGAAGAAAGAAAACGCGGCTCCTCAAGCTCTTGCTCTGTTGCTTGCTTTCCTGCACTGGGCCAGACATAACGTTGAAACAACAAAGAGGATTTCTTAGGTTTCAACATTTTAACAGAACTTCGTAGAACTCCATTGCAGGAAAGAAATAATATACCATCATGCTTAGTCATTAAATGAAAAGAAAAAGATGAAATGTTGGTAGGCTTTAAAACTGTAGCCCAGTTCTGACTTTGCATCTCTTTTCCTTTCACTTTGGCCGCACGGATATGTGATGGATTATACACCATCGCCTGCCTGCTGTGCGTCTGCTTTATGGCTTCTAGGGCAGTAATTGATTGCTAGCATTTCAGGTTGGAGGAAAATGGGGGAAGGTTTGCAGGCTACTTTACGGCTTTAAACAGAAATCGAGAATTCATTGACAGCCTTCAAAACTGTCTCCAAATAAGCACTGCATGCTTGCTACATGCCTAAGTGATGACAGTAAAAGGAAAAGGAGAGGATGAACAATTATTCGTTTCTTGGAACTGTATAATTCATTTTTTCAAAATCCAGCTTTTCATAATAACGGTGAGTGAGGGGGGAAGGACAGCACACAGAGCAACAGCATTTATTTTTTTGCATGTCTGGATCCAGTGTCTGAAGTACACAGCAATGGTCTCAAAGAGCTTGGAAAAAGGCTATGATGTGCAACTGTGAATGTTGGGTTTTGGTTCAATTGCTGTGTTATTTTCAGCCAGTGTACACTGGATGGAAGTGCCTACAGCTATACATGCCAAACTGATCTCCGAGTGTAGTTGTTGAGGTTTGCCCATCTATCCTCAGAAACTGTTTAAAACTGAGTACAGATTTCAGGTGCAGTTATTTTATAGAGTGATTTAACTACAGTTACTTCAGCACCAGTGCCTGTATTTTACAGGTATAAAAGAAAGCAGAGCTCGTGCTGTCTTCTCTAACTCTTCATCTCTCTTCCCCTATGTAGGTAGGGAGAAGCACCCTTAATAATCTCGAATGGATGTTTTAAGGCACAACTCATACTTTCACCTTGCTGCATGATATTTTCCAGAGATGTGATCAAGTGCCCTTTAAAATTCACACAAGTGTCCTTATCGCTTGATAACCAAGCAGGAGAAACATGGCAAGAGTAGACAGGACTAATTTTCTGGTGTCTAGCCACAGCCAAGATGAGTGCAGGAAGAAATATTTTTTTGGTTTTTACCTTAGCAATCTTCCGTTTTCATTTTCTAGCAGGCAAAGTATAGGATAACTTCTTGCAGAGGTGCATGCAAGCATATTTCAACTAGCCCAGTCCACCCTTTTATATGAAAAAACCAGTCCATTAAAGGACCCTGAATGTGAGGAAATTAAAAGAAAAAAAAAAAAGAATTTTTTTTTTTCAGGAAAAACAAACACGGAAGAAGAAATTTAATTACTCGAAACTATCTTCTAAGTTTGCTTTCTTACCTTCCTTCACTCGTGGTGTTTGTACATTGTGTATCTTGGAAACAACTGAGCCTGTGTGTACCTGCAAAATGACTGTGATAAGGTCGACCTCTTTGGCTTAGGTTTGGGTGAGCTGTAATCCCACAGCCAAGTGCAGGAAGGCCAGTTTCCACATCTTGGAACCTTGTTGGTAAACCTAGGGAAAAATGGGATCGTCTTCTCCATCTCCTTCTCCTCCTGTCTCACCTAACCAGCAAGGCACTTATCTTTCAGTTTCCTTTTAAGCATCCCCTATTCAGTCCAGTAAATTCTGCTTTTCATTTTTGTTTGAGGGTTTTGGGGGTTTTTTTTGAGCTATTGCTTGGGTAGAAAATTTGCGATAACATGGGTTGAGAAATCGCAAAGGGAATTCTGTAAAGCTAAACAGCTATTTTACTCTCAGTTTTTCATTAAACAAATACTTCTGTCAATATTCAGCAACTGGATATGACTTCTATAGGTGCTAAAATAGGAAGAAAAAAAAGTTATGGTTTGCTTTATCACCTCTCACACACGATTCTTCTCCATTTCAGTGTTTTTAATAGATTTTTTTCCTCCTGAAAGTGAAACTGGGGTTTTATTTCCTACTGATCCTGGAGTAAAGAAGGAAGGAAGAATTGCTTACATGTTCATTTGCTGTATTCAATACACTCATCGGGTTTCATTTCAGACATGCAAGTTAATTGCAGTCAGAAAAGGTGTATGTTTCTTCCTACTCTTACTGTTTAAGAAGTGAGAAAATAATAGCAAACTTCCTCCCACAATAAGAAACCAAAAACAATCCATGTCCTTAAACTCCTGTCCGTTGTCCAGCAGTTAATGCAATCCAAAGACTACAATTATTCACAGAATTTTAATTGAGCCACATTGTTCTCACATCAAGTATTTCTGTTTCTATTTACCTTCCTTTATGTAAAGCCAGGTTTTCTATTGTGTTCTTCCAGTCAAGCAGTGCAAAGTGTCTGGAAAACAGCCAGTCATCATCTGGGGAGCTTTTATTCTAATCCCACTACGTGTACTTGGCCCCAGTGCAGGAGCGAGTTGTGGTAGCACAGCCAGGGTCAGCAACCTTCTCTTACCACACAGGGGCAATTACGAGTTCTGTGCTGCCATGCAATGTGCCAAGTAATGGAAAATGGCAGGCAGGTGGCACAAAGGCTAGAACTTCACAGCTGAAGCACAGAGTAAACTGCGGTAAAACTGTTTAACATGTTTAACAAAGCATGTGCTTTGCAGGTAGACGGATGTCTCTTCAGATGGGACAGAAAATCAGGTTCTGCAGGGAACCTTTCAAGGAATGAGGAAATTTTTGCATTTTACTAACTTTGTTCATTCCTTCTTTCAGTTGGCGTTCTGATTTCATTGGGTGAAAATTCAGATGCGTGACTCTTTCCCACATAGATGATGTTCTTAAAGAAAACCCTTGCCGCTCCAGAAGAGCCATATTGGGATTCCTCGTTGATTTGCTATTACAACTTTGCTAGGGCCCCCAGAAACCTACAGAGGCAGTCAGAAAACTAGAACATTCAATCCCAGTTTCCTTTCTTGCAGGGTGCTTGCATTCAGTAACATCAGAAGGCCTGTCTCCTCAGATGTAGCCCATCAGGTGGGCTGCTGTGGGCCTGGGAGTATAGAAAACTGCACTCTTAAAAGAAGACAGACAACTTGATTTCTAGCACCAGACAATGAACAAATAGCTTCAGTGGAAACAGCTAGAAGATTTTCATACGGATTCTTTTCTGTTTCCACATATCTTTGATAATGGCAGTGCTATCTTTTCTTGAGAGTGAAACACAATACACTAACAGCTTTGTTGAGACTTGAAACCATAGACTTTCTTTGTGTCTCTAGAACAGCTGTTTCAAAGTGTTTTAAACCACTGGGCTGCTGCCAGACCTCAGTGTTTTCCTGGTTTCCAATAAACTTTTTTCAAATTTTTAACCGAAAACTGTTTAATGTAGTTCTGTGAACAGCTCACTATGACCTTAGACCAGTATTATAATGGAAATGTTGAACAGGAAAGGGTTGCACTCCGTGGATCTCTGCATCAAAATGCTTTTGGTAAATTAAATAAATACCATGGAAACAAATCATTTGCATCACTGTCCCACTTATTTTTTGTAGGAGAGACAGACAGTTTCACAGCTTGTTCTGTGTAACTGTGATAGTGGCAGCTGATTAATATACAAAAATTAGTATGAATATTGCTGATTTACATGGATGCAAAAATATCACTGATCAATATGCTATGTGTTCCATGAGTTGCTCTGAAGTCTCCAGGGTATCCAGGACAATGACAAAATTTGAATGCAATGATGTGTTTTAACGAACACCTTTTTAAAGACCTTGTCCAGGAGAGGCAAGTGCCTAACACCTGTGACCAGCATATTGCAGGAAGGCAGTGTCTTTAGAGACTCTCTGCACTACTTCACGCTTCTTAAGAATATAGAAGAGTTCAGACTTGCTGGTTGTTCTCCTCCTGCAGGTAGTTAAAATCAAGAGCTAAATACGAGTTTTTCTTTGCAGATGCCTGAATTTGTTAGCAAAGAGTGAAATATAAGAAGGTGCGGCGTTTCAACTCTTACTGTTAACAGGGTCTGTGTTCCCAAGTCATTAGAAGTGAATTCTATCGGCACATGCCCCGAACCACTGAAAAAAAAGTGTCGATCTTATGAGTTGGAGCAGTCTGAGATGTATTTTAGATGGGAATGTTTAAAAACTGGCAGTAAAAGCAAGCATTGCTAATTGCACAGTGAGGTTTGCCAAGGTTGCAGGGGAATTCCCAGTGCGTGTTACGGCAAATATCATCGAGACAATTAATCAATGACTGGATTGCCAGAACAAATAGGGTAACGTGTTATATTAGCAATGCCATTTGCTGCTCTTTGTTCTTGTGTAGACTATCTACGCTGGTTGTGGGAAACAGGAGGCAAACTTACACCCCAAAGAAACAGAGAACGTTTACTGCTGGTATGTTCATGTGCAATCCCTGCCATTCTCACCTTGCTTTTTCAGCTTCTGCCTCTATGCTTTCTGCTCCCCTTCCACTGTCTCCAGCGACTTAGAGAAATATATGTAGCCTTTGTTGTCCATGCAGCTCTGTATGAAGAGCAAGCATGACATGTAACTGCTTATCTGATAAAGAGAACAAAGTGTAAAAGCAGTTCATGGAGGTAAATCAAACAACTTGAAACAACCTCTGTCTCTGACAGCTCTCTCAGAAGGCGCAAGTTCAGCTTTACCATCATTGTGAGGGAATGCAGCCCTGTGTTGAACAAAGTTCCCGAACTCTTTGGCCAGCAGAGTATGGGCAAGTCCCTTGATTTAACTGAGCCTGAGTTTCTCTGTGAAACTTAACTCATGAATCCTTCGGTCACTATGACTGTAGGACAGTAACTTCAAGTAACGAATCATTCCTCCGGTGTTTACCTGAATCACTATGATAAATAAATGCAAATAGGTGCAGAAAAGCAATAAAAAAAATTTTAATTAAAAAAAAAAAAAACAAGCAGTTGTACAGTATCAAATAACCCATGGTAATCCTGTCACTTAAATTATATTACCTTCAGGTCTTCTTCAATTTGTCATACTAGTTCTCTGTTGAGATCTTCTCTATGCCTCATTAGAATTTAACTGTAAAACATGTCTGTCTCTTGTTTATCCATGTACCATTATCTGTGGTGCTTCATGAAGAAGAGTGTTGTTCAGCATTGTTTGTGGTTACCTTATTTCCAGTGATTAATGTTTTACTTTGCTTACAGATTCAACTAACTGTTTTGTCTTGGTGCTTCTGGTTTTGGAAGCCTGTACTGTATGTAATCCCTCTAATGATTTTAAATAAAGTGAATCAGGATAGCCTCATTCTGTTCCTTCCTAAGTGGTAGACACAATGACTGAAGAGTAACCATGTAATTATTGTTTGAAATAAAAAAAGCTGCTAATTGTTATCCTTTGTGATTATTATTACTTATCACCAGCCCACCTCACTTTCATTGTACTCCTTTGGTTCCCATAGAGACATCCTCTGGAGACATAATAGAATAGCAAGAAAGGGAAAAGGGAAAAAAAGCCACCAACCAACCAGACAAAATTATGCTTAATTCCTTCATCTGTGCTATCCAATGAGGCTGTATTTGAGGTGTGTTTTTTTTTCTGTAGCTCCACCAAAGTTATCAAATGGATTGATTTCTGAGCCCCTAATCTCTGTCTTACATTGGTGTGCCTTCCTTCTCAGAGTCTGAGAATCAGGTACACTGTGTCATTTGTACTTGCATCAAGTATAAATGCCAGTGAATTGATTTTGCTCCATTTAATGGATATTTCCCCTGCTTAAGAGTGTAAGATGAGTGCTTTCTCTTCAGCGAAAAGCTGCTTTCATCTAATTTTTGTTGTGGTCCCTGTTGTAACATCTCTTATAATACTGTTTCCTCTTAATGTTTTCTGTAAAGAACCTCATTACTTGCAACTTATGATAGCTCAGACAAGAATTGAACTCAATCCTGGTCTTGATGCAATCAAGAGGGAACATACTTAGAACATCTGTTGACATAGCCAGAGCTGTGATTGTACTGGAGCTGTTTATCACTGTTTACCACTTACTTCACTCAGTGAAAGAGGAAGACTTTGCCAAGGATCTTGAGTATATACTGTGCAAGTTTTTCTTGGGATGCCTAGAATTTCTGTTAAATTGTTCTTGGCAGAAATTAAGGTGACTTGGAAACCATCTTTTCAAGAAGAAAATTAAATGGAGTGTTTTTAAGAATAAATTGACAAATTAAGTGCGTCAGTCCAAAAAGAAATAGTTTGTATTGACCTCTTAGGTCAATTAGACCTATAAGACAAGATTTGGAGCTGTGTCTGAGCAATACAGTCATGAGAAGCAAGGAGAGGTAAAAAGGCTAGGGTGTACAAAAATCCAGGTTAGGGGAGGTGTGAGGATTGTGTCAGGATATTAGTCTAGGTTCTATTCGTGTACCCCCTAGTCTCCTGATCTCCCCTTCCTGTGACTCCATGGATAGCTATGAACCTTGGTTCTAGCTACGTGTTGGCTCTGGCCCACATTTTTTCCTTGTGATAGTCTTGCTCATGCATTTTAGAAAGTGGTTAAGGCAACTATAACAACTATATAATCATGTATAAACATTTCCCTCATAACAAAGGTGATCAAAGCCACTGGACTGCAGTAGTAGTAGTCCAAGGCTAGACTTACACTACCCATCTTTCCACAGCCCTTTGCAATGACTTGTCCTTACCCAGTCTTTTATTAAGTGAATTACCCAAAAGCAGCATGAGACAAACAGGGTTGGGATTGCATATAACTTGATGGCTCTTCTGTCCTCAAAACCACGCTGGTGGAAACAGGGATCAGCTCTGATATTCCCATGCAGTGACTCCACTAGTGCTGCAGCTGGCTTACACAGAACCAGTTCAAGGATGAAGATCTCCCAGGCCTGTGTTTGCATAGGGTTACTCAGGACATGTTCTCTCTAATTGTTAATGTGAGACCAGATCCATTCCCACTTCACCCAGCTCAGGTACTGACTATGATGGCACATGAGCAATCCCTTAACCATTGCAGATTCTCTTTCTCCATGAATTCATCATGCTAATGTTGATTATGGTTCATGCCTAAATGCAGTTTTCCACCTGTGACCAAGTACGTCACCACAAAAAACAGTGACCACCATTTAACAAAGAAAACTGAGGCAAAGAGAGATGATGTGACACATCTCACTGTCAGTGAAGGTGTCTATATCTCCTGTGGCATAAGCAGACTAAATACTTACCTTCCTGGCGCAGCTCTATTCACTTTGGACAGAGATGGCCACTCTAGTATGTGCTTCAGTGCAGCACACATTTAATACTGCAGATCTGTTCACAAGCCAGCTGGAAATTGATGGAAAAACCTCCCATGGATTTCCAGGGCTTTTGAACAAATCATAGAGCAGGCAAGGGGTGAAAATGAACCTACTATATATGCAGCTCTAGCTTGTTTCATCAGGAAGAGCAGGATTGTATTGGAGAGGGGAGTTTGTCTCTGACAGACAGCGTCAACACTGCAGCAACGTTTGTTTTTCTTTGTCAATGTGAATCTTCTTGCTCCATTTAGAAAATGAAGTGGGCATTGCCGGATGACTAATTCAAACCCTACAGTTTTCTGTCGCTTTTACATTGCATGGAGGACAGCACATTTTATTACATCTCCCCATAGAGTCTTCTTAAAACAAATGGTTGATTTAAGCTTTGTCTTCAAGTCTTTCTCCAGGGCTTACAGACACAAAATAACTCATCTTTGTGCGGCATTCTTTCTAGAGAAGAAGCATTCAGTGCCCTTGTTCACTGGTAACAAATTGCCACTGACTTTAATTAAAAACAGAAGAGTTTTCAATGGACCAAGTGCATCTGTCTCAGTGTGAGAGATTTCCTGGCTGTTATTAGACTGTTACAGTGTTCCTGTTACACCTGTATGGGTACAAGGCAGTAGCAGAGAAAAAACAGAGCATAATATATCTTCTACTGCTTTTCCTGTGCTTGTGAAGGAGGCAGGTATTTTTGCAATGTCTGTGCTGATAGCACAATTTAATCCTTGAAAAAGGAGGGCTTTTTTTCCACCCTCACTGATAAGGTATAATTAGCTTGTGTTACAGCAAGATATCACTAGAAGTAAGCACTTCAGTAGGATCGCAGAAGGATTAAAGGTTTCAATGGATAATGACAAAGTCAGAAGGCAGGAAATGCATCATGTATATCTGTGTTAAGAAGGAGAGAAATCCTTTTGCTTTCATTGATAAATTTTAGGAGAAAATATTACCCAGGAACAGGTTGCGTTCCAAAGTGATTTTTGTCTCCCTCGAGGATAGTCACTGCCACCTGCAATCAAAAACAGTACATAAGAGAGTGAACAGGTAGTGCAGCCCACTGTATTATGTTTAACATGGCAAATAAGAAATAACTGTGGTCCTAATAAAATACGTCTAGAAAAGAAGTGCTATGAATACTTTATCATTTAGCACTATAACTATGCTAATTGTGGGCTAAATTAAAGAGACTTAGCTTGCAATTGTCTCAGATAAGCTTCTTACAGAAAAATCACAAGCAGATATTACAACAGAGACAGAATCACAGCCCAATCAACTGAAGTCTCTAGAGAGAAGACACAATTCAAGGAGATTGCTTTGCATGCAGTATAAGGGTCAGTGACATGCAGTTCCACAGACTGATACAGCTAAAGAAGAAATTGAGGCAGAAGATACTGAAGAAGGAAAGGAATGTAAAATGGAAAAGAGGTGAGGATGGCGCTGGTGTCACCGTGGCAAGAATATAATGAATGTGTGCATGGAGGCAGAGGACGAGAGGATGTGTGATGATCCAAGCAAGGGTGAATTTAAGAGCTGGGTCGCTCCTGACTGTTAAACACTGAGCCTCAGATCAAAGTTATGAAGAAGATTCTTTTCCAGCACCACTTCTTGCCCTTCATACCTCCTGTAATTGTGTTGCTGTGCGATCTCTGCCATTGCAATACCCAAGTGAAGACAGAAGGCTGTACTCAGTCTTCTCACTCACTTTCATTGCTTTTGAAACAACAGCTGTTGGAAGCTCAGATTTTCTCCCTCTTCTTTCTTCCTTTCAAATCACAGCCTTTACAAAAAGGTATAGTTCTGCAAAAATGTAGAAATAACCATATTCTCTGTAAACGGTCTGTTTTGGTTCAGTTTTATTGGCTTCTATTTGTCATTCTGGAGTTCAGACACTCCAGCTGGGAGTGACTTATCTCTGTCTCCTGTGAGCTTTACTCAGTCTGTGGAGCTATACATGCCTAATGTCTTCAGGATTAAACCTTTGAAGAAGAAACCCCTTTGCCTCAGATGGCGTAAACAAGACAAGACAAGCATGTCAAAAGCATGCTTAGAGATTTTTATTTCCTCTTGTCAAGTATGGGTCATAAGGATATCCTGGCACTATTCTCGGAACATCAGGCCCGTACCACACCATGGAGATGTCTGCCAGTGTAACTGGATGGACAAAGTGGTCTGTTAGGGACAGCTGCATGCTGACAGATCATTTGCCCATCAAGGTGGGACAAAGCTTTGCTCCTATTTAAAAAAAAAACCTCAGCAAAGCATCTCATAAGTGATCTCTACCAGCCAGGATAAAGTTTCTGCAGGAATTCATGCTCACCCTTTCTTAGTTTGGAAGTTTTTATGGAGTAGACGTGGATCAGTCAATATTAGTGCTGGTTTAACATTGCCTGTAGGATGCAATGACAGCTAAGAACCTTCCTGTTAGGAGGAATTGCCCAGACATACAAATCTATTTAGACACATTCTTCTCATATACAACCACCAGCTGATTTAGCCTTTCGCAGTTTGCTGCCAGTAAAATAAAATATGTAGTTTACCCTGACTTTTCTTCTCTGTAGTATTTATTAGAAAGCATTAGACACTGTGGGTTACTCTTTATATATCAAATCATTGCTACACAGCTGTCAGAGCTAACGTAATTCTCTGGGTTGCCCTAAAGAGACATACCAAGCGCCTAAGAATATAATTACAATTCAATTCTCTTGCCTGTGTTTTTAACATATAAAAAAATCATCCCTAAGAAGACCACAGACAACGAGCCAATAGATCAAAGATCAAGTGTGGCATTTCACGTGAAAATCACGAATGGATAGGGGCTGATTTTCAGGTTACAAATGCCTCCCTGTTAGACTATTTCCTAAGAGCTCTGGGTCTGTAGTGATCGGTGACATGTACCTAAAGGTGACAGGACAACTGAAGATAGTGAGGGCGGCTTGATTTGGGATAAGGCATGGGTTATTTTGATTCTTATTTATTTTTTAATTGTTATTTCTTCATCTTTTTACCCTTAGTTGTTGTGGAGGGCTACCTCTAACCACACTGGACTCCCTGTTGCAGTTAATTGAATCCCTGTGTTGCTGCTGGTAGGTTATGTGGCTGTAACATTATATGTTACAAATGTAATTCCTGAGGTCATGGAACAGCAGTGCTATTACTGTTAAACAAAAATGGTAGTCAATCACTATTTAAAAGCAAATGTTTTCAGCTTGCCACCAGCAAAGATCGAGAACATAAAATGTGAATTCACAGTTGGGAAGGAGCTGGAAAATAGCTGGGGGGCTTGGGGGACTTTTCCTTCTGCCTGAAAATCAAGAGTGGAAACGAGGAAATAAGTGTAAATTATCTTTTAAATAAAGTACAAACATTTTTAATCCTGTATTTGTAGTATAAGTCTTTTATCTGATTTATAGTAATGGGTCTTGCATGATAGATCTTGCTATATAATTTTCAAGACACCAGGAAAGATGGTGTATGATTAGATAGTTTAAAAATAACCTAATCCATGCCAGTTTTGGGCTACCAGCTAAGGAGATCAGTGTAATATTGCCCCTACAAGGTCCTGGCTAGGTAGGATATCACATACGGTGAACATCGACCTAAAAGCTGGACAGAGATGGAATGTAAAATGCCAGGTGTTAGCCTGCACCCATTAGGGCTGATGGGATTTTTGCCCTGAGTTAAACAAGGGAAACAGAAACTGCCACTCAGTATAAGATTAACATCTATCTCTTCAGTGCCTTTGAGAGTTAAGATGAACACTGGGAGCAATTAGAGATCATCATTCCATTTTACATTCGTATCAGCTTCCCCCAATGATTATCTGCTGCCTTGGAAACCAGTTGTATATTTCACAGCTGCATGGAAATGTAGGCCTTTGCTAAACATTGCTTCAACGGGAAATTTGGGATGCAGAAGTTTAAACTGAGACCAGAAAACCAATGCAGCTTGACTGACTGGAGAACTATTTCTGGTCCCAGCGGTTTCACTGGCATTGACTGTTTCCACATGGCTTTCTTCAGGTGCTAGGCTGTGAGTAGCTGTGACCCGGAGGTGGTAAACACAGGTGATGTCCCAGCTAACCATATACTTTGAGTTCCCTAGGAGCAGAGAACAATGGTGGAGTGAGGGCATTGGTGAGGTCTCTACACCTGCTTTCTGCCTGGTCAAAACCTGACATGCAGAAAATGTCACCAGAGCTTAGCTCTGGATTTCGGCGGGACTCACAGGCACAATTCCTCAGATCTGAGCTCTAGTCTTTCCCATTCCCTTGCGTAACCCAGTTTGGTGTGGAGTTTTACTGTGACTCTGCTTAAGCACTTAACTTCAAGAGAGATTTCTGGACATTAAGATGAGGTACCAATGGCTGAATTCAGAGATCTCTGGAAAAAGTTCTCAAGTCCTAGTAGCAGAGACTATGGTCTCTTACCTTCAAATACGCCGGCGTTATTTTTGTTTCAGTACAGGCACAGCTGCAAAGTACTCATAGGAGAAAATGTTTCTGCTGTGGTTTATAATTTAGCCCAAGCAGTGTCTTAGCTCCTTTTCCTTCAAAATATAGAAAATTTCAGTCTTTATTAAAATATCCACATTTCATCTTTGAGTAAGCCTGGGGGTAACCAAATGCCTTGATTTGCTCAGCCAAGTACCTATGTAACTGTCTTTGGGTGTCTCAGTAAAATGCAAATACATTTGGACAGACAATCACACAAGGTGGGTTATTTCATTCCCACTTCCCCTATATTTTACTGCGGAACCTTAATGGCATTAAAAAAATTATTCTGAGTCCTGCAAAAAGTTGCTCTCGGAAGCATTCATGGTAATTAACCACCATTACATCCTTGTGTAAACCACTGTCTTCCCCATCACAGCTACCAGTCTTGAGTAAGATGTGGCCCATACCCAGGTCCGTGCCTGGTGTAAGCTGGAGCTTGTAGTGCAGGGAAGCTGAGGTTTTAACTTTTGCCTGCAAAGACAATAAGAGCTTTCTGAAAATGAGGATTAGGAAAGATGCTCAAAGTTCTGAAACTTTGCCAGAGTCCAGAAGGTTAAGAGTCACTCTAGGAATTCAGCTTGGGCTTGTCTTTAGAGAAAACTGAAGGCCTTTTAAGTATCATCAAAGCCTTCAGTCCATCCCTTACTCCTCATTCACTAAATAAGCAATTAAAAGCCCATGACCCATTACTGATTGCTGCGGGGGACTGAACAAGAGCTGAAGGGGAACTTAAAATTCAAACGAAAACAAACTGTCATTGGATTGTGGAGAAAGCAGCAAGAGCTCAACGTGGCCAAGAGTTATGGGGAGAAAGAGAGGTGCTCCAGCTCTACCATGGAGCTTGCTGAGGGTTTTTTGGTTTTTTTTTTTTTTTTTTGTGTGTGTGTGTGTGTGTGCTGCTAATTGGCTCTACTCTGCAATTACTGCAGCAACGTTTTCAAGTTTGTGCAAGCTGGCCCCTCCATCAGAGAACAGGGGCACTTTACTAGCAGTTGCCTCTGCTTCTGCTCACTCAGGCAGAGGCCTTTTCTCTGACTTCTTGCAGGGTTTGTAAAAGGCATCTTATGTCTTGTCTGAGGGTTTGTTTCCACAACGCAGCTTAAAGGTCTGCAAATTTTTTTTGGAACTTTTCAGATGAGATCACTAAATTTGAAAGAGGCATGTTTGATATCTGAGGATGAAGAAGCTGAAATAGAGTTGACTGATATGTATGTCCAGTTGACATATACACATGATATGCACCTAACCTTTGCTGTTCACACAAGTTAGTGGAGCAGTTGTGGTCCCATTCAGACAGGGTGACACACTAGAGAAAAAGCAGACGTCCTCAGATTTCAAGGGAGTTTGCCAGACCAGAAAAACTGACAAATATCTTTGTTAAGGACCATACAAAATCACACTGAGGCGTAGTAACGTTTTGTGGTATTAGAACAACAGATATCTCACTGACTGACGGAAATTCCTTAATGTTTTTCTGCAGATAGAGAAACAATATTTGAATATCACCTTCCATGTACCGACATCATGTTAGCAATAGAAAAAAGCCTAGACTGATACAGTGTATCTGAAAAAGGAAAAGTCTTAATTGTTGCACTGTAAGTATATATTTCTAGTATAACAAAACTCTCAGTAGGGGTTACCTGGACCCAACTTTGCTAATAACAAAACAACTTGTCCTGTAAATGCTGGAATTAATGAACCCTGACTTTCAATGGATTGATATCCTACTCCCCTACACCACACTCGACACAGTAAGTTTAGTTCTTTTGTGGGCTTCCTTCGACCTCGCAGGTCCTGCTTCTCCCACTACGGCTGGTTCGATTGCTCACGTTCTCTGGTTGAATGCTGATTAAGTGCACTGACAGGCTGGGCCAGGGCAACAGGACTGTAGCCTTTCACCCCTCAGTGGAGGCTTTTAGTAGATTCTTTCTCATTTTACCAGATAATGATCTTCATGGTATTCGTAAATACTTCATATTCCTGAGCCTAGTATCCCTCTGTCGTGTTGGCCAACAGACTCATAAGAAGGAGAAAGTGTAACTGCACATATCCCTTTTTCTTAGGAATCTGGTTGAAAAACCATACTTCACAGCAACAAAATATTGATTTGTAGGCCAAGTCTTCGGAATATTTCTCGGTACTGTACCCTAATTTCTCATCAAATACTTTTGACACATTTCATTTTTCCTAAATACTCACCTTTATGTTGCCTGTTTTAATTTGGAATAGGGTGCTGTAAAAATGTTCCATTCCTGAAACAAAGAAATACATGTTGCCCTTTTTGTTTTTTCACCACTTTGATTTGTGATGCTCCCCCCTCTCTCCNAGATAATAAATACTGACAGGTAGCTAATGAGAAGAAATTATTGTTAGGCACTACCTACGCAGTGAAAATCTCCTGCTCGTAATTAAAAGCACAGCATAAAACTTTTCACTATGATACTAGAAAAAGCAATCATATCTCTGGTTGTGTAGTATCATCTCATGTTCTTGTAATTGCAGCCCTCAGGTGCAGTTATTTGGTAATCATCTTCCACAAGCAACCAAAGAATTTCACATAGTACACAATATTTTCCTTTTGTTCAGTGGTGGGAAGAAGTCACTATGAGTTATGGAAAATTAACTACACCTCCAGAACTAGCAGCAGCTCAGTTTTGATATTGCTGCAAACTATCTGTTTTGGAGCTTGATTCTCCCTTTCACATTTCTTAGCTTTGTGCGCATAAATTAAATTCAGATACCTATTTGTTTATGTAGTACTAAAGTTATCAAGTTACAATGAGTGCCAGAATGATGCAGGTGGACTTCCTACTTGTGTATGTCTGGTTTTAAAAGAAACATCTGTATGACAGAGTTGTGCGCAGTCAAGCAAGTTAGTACTTCACGTGTATAGTACCTGTATTTCCTTTGTGGCAAGTTTATACCAAAAGGTTCCTTTTGTTGCTATATTTTATGGAAGGACAGAAAGAGGTAGTGACTTTTGCTGTTACTGGCATGGATTAAAATATCCAGGAAGGCTTTAATCACTTTTCTCTTTCCCAGACCTTGTCTTGAGCATGTCAGCTTTCTTTCTTCATCTCCTCTCATATCACTTCCTATTCACGTGTGATCCTCCCTCCCTTGTCTAGTTCTCAGTCAAGCATGACACGGCCAGCTGGTTTTATCCTTGCTGCAGACAATGGTACCAGGGTCTGCTAGATAACATCCTGCCAATGCCAGCCATGGTTCCCTGTGTCCTCAGTTGGTTTCAAGTTGTGGCCCATCTTTCTTCCCATATTGAAATACTGGGTTTAATGAGGATTAAAATCTGTGTGTGAGTGTGGATGGGGGCAGTGGGAGGAGGAGGAGGTCATTCTGGGTCCAAAGGGAATCAACATTGTCTCTTTGAAAATGTCAGTGTCTGCTTCCCAGACTGACCATCTGGGACACTGCGTGGCACTAAATCAGCTACAAAGACAAAAAGGAAAACAAGGAAAAGTAATTAAATTAGAAAAAGAAAAACTCTTCCAGGACTTGCTGTCCAGTGAACCTTATCAAAAAGAGAAATTGGTGTGTATAGGTTTCAGGAGGACACTAACAGAACTCCACACCCAACAAGTATCTCTTTAATGGCGAATGCGTCTCTTCTTTCCTTTCTAATTAATGCTCTTTTTTAAAGCCCTTCCCAATGACCATGATGTCAAGAAGAAGAAATAAGCCTACAAACAAAGGAAATAGTGGAAATACAGCGGGTTCAATATCTTTTCCTGAATTCCTGGCAAACCCTAACACTTGGTACATGTTGGGTAGTCATTTCAGAACATTAGGATTTTCTGGTCTGGTGTTTGTCGTGGCTGTAAGTGTAATGGCAGACTCACAGGATGGGTTGGCTGAGACACTCAGGTTTCAATCCACATGGAATTCTGGGTTCTCCATTTAGAAACCAGCTGGATGATGTATTTGCTTCTCCAAGTGACAATAAAATCCTTCCATTTCCAGCACTAATCCAAGAGGATATTCAACAGCAACTTGAAGTTAAACACTTTATGTCTGCAAGAACTAAATGGTTTACTCCCATGAGCTTCAAAGGAATGTTGCTGAGGAGCTGTCTAATCCAGTGAAGATGCGATGCAATGCAATTCATCTTCAGTCATTAAGAAAGATTCAGAGAGGAGAGGGCCAGTGTTTGCACCAGTATGTAAGATAGATTTTAGAGTCTTGCATAAAGTGATGAAAAACCTCATACAGGACTCTGTCAGTAATTCATTTCCATTTTGTGCAATTACTGAGGGCCATAAAATGATTTTATGGAAAGTAGGTATTGCCTGGCAAATTTGAAATTTTGGATGAGAGTGCATTCTTAGTTGTAAAAATAAGCTTGTTCTAATGTATACACAAGGTCATGTCATCTTACATGACATTTATCAAAATAAAAGAACTATGCCAAATGAATGTAGTATATTACATAGATTTAAAAATATCTATTGATAAACTTCAAAAATTAATTGCAAATGTTTTGTCATTTGTCATTTTCATGGAAGAAAATGAAAAATCATCACTCTTAAATTTTGAAGATCAGATCAACATAAAGTTTTCTATCATTAAGCCGATTCCCTGCAACTGTTGTTTCTTACTCCTTTCTTTTGCATAAATTTATCAAGCTTCACATGTAGGTTAGTCAGGCTTTTGGTCTCCACAGATCTAACAGGAAGGCTGTTCACAGAGTCTTGTTACTCTGATTATTAGGACTATCATAATTCCCAAATGACATGTGAGAAATGACTGATTAATAGCATTTTTTTTCCCCCGAGCTCGTTATTCTCTAGGAATAACTCTTCTGCTTTCCCTCAGGTTATGTATAGATATGCTGCATCCCTCTCGGCCTTGCCCTGGTATTCTTGCCAGCTTTGTTGTAACAACACATCCTGCAACACAACAAACACCTCAAGGAGCAACGTGTTTTGTTATAGAAGCAAGGAGTGAATGCCGGAGGACTAAGGGGTTGTTGGCATGCGATGGAGCAATGCAGTGTGGAGCCTCAGAGTGCAGATAGAGCCCCTGCATGCAGGAGCAGGAGGAAAGGCTAGCCTGGTGAGAGCAGGAGGTGCCAGCAGCCCATGTCCTTCTTTTTTTGAATACCTCAAGAGTAGACTTACCTTGGCTAAAACAGGCGTGGCTTCAGGGGCTGCAAATTGTCAATTTCCTTGTAGAAATTTGCCTAGAAATTGTACTCTTTGCTTAGGACTACAGTGGTCATCTTAGATATAAGTTTGTACAGCATGGTCTATAGCAGATGCCTTTGCAGTCCCCTTCTTTGCCCACACCATTTCCCTCCCACTCTCTGCCATTGAGTTTTGTGTCAACAGAGGTGATGTCTGCCTCCTGGCAGGGAGGCATATTCTTGGTAGTAGTAACCCAAGTACTGCTTAGGTCTGGGTTTCATCCACTCACTATTGAAGGAAAATCCCTCCCTGGCTGTATCATCTATACTTAACCTGAAAATCTGCCCCCCTCTTTCAGCTTTCACGGCACTCTCCCATATTTTTCACTCTGCCTGCTCTGTTTCATCCTAACTTTTCTTCCCTCTTTCTATCCCTTTTTTGCTGCAATTCATCCCAAGCAGAGGAATTCGGAAACATTTGAACATAAATCCATCTTTCAAATGCCTGATTTGTAAGAAGCTTTTCAAAATTGGACAAAGAAAACTCATCTATCCTCAAGTACAATTACCAGCTGGAATAATCAGACCAATTTTCATAAACTGTTGGCGTCAGCAATGTGCCTGCAGGATTTGGAAGAAGAGTGTCCTCCAAACAAATTATTAGGTAAGCAGCGAAGCAATCTCACAGGCTTTCTGTGTCAGGCTGAGAGAACAGTCATGTTGCAGAGCATGGAGCGGAGAAGAAATGGCCCGAGGAGAAAAAGGGCCACTTCTGAGTAGAGGAACTGATCTATTTAGAAAGCGTAAGTCAGAGAAGATACAGCTCAGTTCCTCCGCAACTCCATCAATGTGTATCCCACCAGCACTTCCCAGGTGTGGAGGGCAGGCCGGATCACATCCAGTAAGCCAGCTGGCTGGCAACCTGCCCCATGGACAAATGCTTTAACTGTGCATTTGGGTATCAGGAAAGTGCTGACCTGTAGCAAAATAAAATTAATAAGAGTTTGTGCATTAAGGGATAGCCTATACAATTTTTGAGGCTCTTGTTCCAGTTCCAGATTCCTTTTTTGTGACATTACTGTCACATCAATATGCTGACCAATGTTCCTCACTAGATTTTGCCAGGGAGGTGATCTTGGTAAAACCACAAAGAAGCTTAGAAATTTGGTGTCTGTAGCTACCATTTCTAAACTCTGATTATCTGTGAAAATTCAGAGCTGATTGTCTCGTAGAGTGAAAAACTTTCCCTACAGACAAATGATAGATATAGCCATCCTTGCTTTTTTAAAAGTTTTGTTTCATGTTGTGCTAATTTTGATTTCCCAAACAACTTTTCATCATTTTAGCATGTTGCCCCTGCTGACTTCTTCCAATTGAGGACAGGAAATTAATTTGAATTGTTAAATCCTTTTTTAAAAAAAAAAATTCTACATGTTATCTGTTTGCTGATAGCAACCTTCCTCAGAAATTTCATTTTGAACAGAAATCTTTGCTGAGAACGGGTAAATGATGCGATGTACTTTAAAACCAAATAGAACTTCCGCTAGTGTTCTTCCTTTTGGTAAGATCATTAAAGAAACTAAAATGCACTCAAGACTATACTACAATGACAGGTGTTCTCCATGTGAGCATGCAACTTTCCTGCATAGAACATGAATATAAATGTCTTGCTGAATCGGAGAAGACCAATGCTCATTTATTTCTGAGTATTTCATAGCCCTTACCTGTTTGTCTTGCCTTTTGAATATCAACATGAATGCTGGACCTGTCCCATTATGAAACCCCAGATGGAGGATACCTGACACGAGAGGGCCCTGGAACAGAAAAGGTCCAGTTAGCAAAAGCTATTGGATTTTTAAGAAAAACAAAATGAACTCACATCTCTGTTCCTCAAGGTTAACAGCAAAAAACACTGCTACTTACTGGCCTTGGAAGCAGCTCAGATGTATAAAACATACAGGCTTATGAGCTTTGATTTTCATGAGGTGGTTAAACATCCCAGTTAATGCCAGATGGTCTAGGCTCATTGAAACAGAGCTATAACCAAAACGGCAAGACTGTAAAGGGACTGTAAATATGATGTATAGTTTTAGGTTTGCCTTAGGTAATGTTCATCCCTCAGGACAGGACAGTAATTGGGATGCTATCCATACCAAGACACTGTTTGTTGCCTATCTGCCTCTGCCTTACAGGGTTAGGCTTCCTGCAAGCACCAGGACAGTCATCCCAGCCTCCAAAGCTCCTGTCTCTCTCCTGCTCCTTTACCCTATGTTTACCTTCCCTTTCCCATGACAGGAGTGCCCCGACCTTTCTTTCTGGGACCAATAAATTTCAGTATTTTCTGTGCTGCTAAGAAGCCTGGAGTCGCCAGGTGGCCTGCTTTTCTACTACACAAAGGTAGTATTTCTATTAGTTTAAAAGAGGAGATAGTATCTTTGTTTTTTTAATCAACCCTATAAATGTCCCCTTCACCTTCTAGCTGGCCTCTATTGCTCAAGCTGAACACAGCTCACACCATACCTCACCCAAAAATGTTATCTTGAATTCACGTAAGAAAACTTGGGTTTCACACATACAGCTTGGCTATCACAGACAGCCCACTCAGGGCTGAATTTTTTTATTTTATTTTGTAATATACAAGTTTATTTGAAAACTCCCAGTGTGAGAAATACTGAAGTCTCTCCATCCCAATTTTGAACAATAGTGACTGGCGAGGTGCCACATCTTTCATTGTATCAGTCTGTGGTGCACTTCAGTTCTGTAGAGTGTGAAAAGATCTGGACTTCTACTTGTCCTCGCCACCATCCCTCAGTTTTCCTGAGTTTTTAATATGATTGTTCATCCTTAGAACCTATCCATGGCTGTTTTAGTTTGCTTTTATTACAGAGATGAGAACATGTCCTTTTACAGTTTTACAGTGAGGTTATTAGACACCTCATGGAAAGGATTCAGCTAATACTCAGATACCGAAATATCTGTAATGACATAGAGATTTAGGAAGAAAGTGGTGACTGTCTAACTTAATATTACTTAAACTGTGCTCATTAGAATAGTTTCCATGTTTAAAAATTGCAGTGCTAGTTGTCAAATCTCACATATTCTACTGCTCTGTTTTCTGACAATTATATTACAAAAATAAAACAACCACTACAAATTGTGATGGGGTATTGTGATGAACGGTATTTCAGAAGGAAATTGCAAGCTAAGGGGATTGGCAGTAGTGCCTTGCATCTTTTTATTTACAGGTTTGAATCCATTCCAGAAAAGTTGCTGTGTTTTGATGCCTACAACATTCCCTACACAAAAGCTCTTTGATCCCAGTCCCATTCCCAGTGGAAAAATATGTTTGTCACAAAAAAGCACTACAAGTCACACTAATTGGCACCTTTGTTGCTAGTTTCAGGAGACTGAACAGACCGTAAATGGACTAAGATGTTCTCCCCAGACCAGCACTGAAGTGAATTGAAACCGTGGAAACAAAGCCATTATTTCTGTTTGTACTGATGTATAGGTAAAGTGAAACTCTGGGCCTATCAATTCAGTAGCTCTTATAAATACACTGAAGGTACATACAAATGGGAAGAAAAAGTAGTTTTTGTTTTATGCCAGTGCAGAGGCCAAATCTGCATTCTTTATTCAGAAATTAGTTAGTATCAATGACAGGAATAATGCAGAAAGAAGGAATTCCAAGGAGATCTGAGCTGGTAAAATTACTTTAAATTCATCTATCTGAGTAGCTTTCCTTGCACAAGATTTGTAATATGTTCCCATACTGTATCATTTGGGTTGCTTGTCTAGGGTAACTTGCATATATCAGGCAATTGCTAGAGAAAGTTTTGGGACAGCTTAGTGGTTAAGCCTCTGGGCTGGGACTCGAGAAACCTCAGTCTGACTGTTTGCACCATGACAAACTTCCTGTGAGATGCTGGACAAGACAGTTACGGTAGGATTAATGCCACCTATTTTATGTCTTTGAAAGTGGAATGTCTGGTCTGAGTGAGCTCTCTTGGCTTGATTGTCAGTGAAGAGAAAGTGAGAAGCAGCTTCAGAGGGGAATTACTTCTACAATACAAATGCTGCCTATCATTAGATTGAATTGCCACCTGAAAATGCTGATGTCATTTGAAAATACCTGAGGTAGGACAACCCTGATTTTTGAATAGCTACTGTGAGGTGAACCCTACCATTAATTCTGCCTGAATCAGCTCCCAGGTGAGAATAAGAGTACACTGATCACACGTGTGAGCTAAGACACATGTCAAATACATAAATACAGGCCATATAGCTATGGCAGGCTGAGAATGATCGTCTGAGTGCAAAATGGTTGGACAAAGTGAAGTATACATACATAGTTTTTATGGGGTGAAACCGGTCCTATTGCTGTTGAGATCCTGGCTCCCATGGTAGTGCATGCAAGTGCTTCCTCAGAACTGGACCCTAAACCACAGACTTTATGGTCCATGCCACCATTCTTCTGTAGAGAGACATCAGCCTCCATACTGCCTCATGCACTAGATTCACAAAGGAAAATCTTCCGTGGAATAAAGTAACTCCCCTAAAAACAGATAAATAAATTAAGTAAGTAAGTAAGCAAGCGAGTAAGTTAGTTTATGGGCTTTGATCTCTCTGTCACCACACATGATCCCATAGCTGCACTGTGGGAGTTTTGGGGGCTCTAGGTATTGAGGTGGTGGGCAGCCCAGCAGCTGTCTGACATCCTCATTGTATGTGACTGAATGCAGGACAAGCGATACGAGATAATCTTGTCACATTTCTTTCTCCTGAACCTCTAGAAAGCAGGGCAAGTGTCGCTCACGGGTTTGCAAGGGAAACCTTGGTGACTGCCAAGGCAGCGGGTCTCGTTTAAGCAGATGAGGTACCGTCCTCTGCTGGTAAAAGGAGGCAATATTTGCTTGGCTTTTTACACAACACAATGCAATGAAGAGTCTGGAAACAGCGGGAAACTTGTCTCCCCTGTTTCTGGTTTTACATATACATAGTCTCATGCTGAGGTCACTGAAAAGAGTAGCTTTGCATAGCTAATTTTTGAAAGAAAATGCAAGCCACAATAGGTTGGGGGACAAAAAAGTCCAAATGCAAGGATACAGGAGAATGTAATGGTATCCATGGTTTAAATTCACTTCAGTGCTGGTCCAGGGAGAACATCTAAGTCCATTTGGGGTCTGCTCAGTCTCCAGAAACTAGCAACAAAGGCACTAATTAGTGAGAACTGTAGTGTTGGGTTTTTTTGTGACAAACATGTTTTGCCACTGGGAATGGGACTGAGATCAGTGATATAGCTGTCTCTGTGCAACATGCCATTGCCAGTTTGTTTAGCATGTGTGCTTGCATTGCTTAAAGTCAGAGTGGTACATGAGTTTTTGAGATACCTAACAGCTACTGTCTTAATACAGAAGGGCTTGTACTAGGTTTTACTTTGTTACCTTGCCACACCAAGCTAAAGCACTGTGGAAATCAGCTGGGCAAGTGGGCATCTGGAATTTTGCCCTGCTAGTGCACCCTGGTACACAGCTGGTCGAGGTATGCTTTTTACTGTTTTCTGTCCAAATTCATGACTCGGTGTCTCAGGCCCCCACATGTTGTTTATATTTGGTCAAGTTTTAAGTCCCCCTGGCAAGAGTTTCTCATCTGCTAAAAATTCAGCAAGGGACAAGTATTTGCTTGGGCAGAAAATACCCTGACTGTGTCAGACTTTATGTGTTTATCAACAAAGCAGCTCTCACATGTAAGTACATGGTTGTACGGTGTGTGTACAGTCATCATAGTGAAGTATTTGGAAATGTAGCCTCACGGGCTTTTATAGTAGAGAATACAAAATGTTCTGTCAAAAACATAAAGCTATGGCATTCTTAGTGTTATTTATAATAACCATGCTTGCAGTATTCAGAGCCAGCGCTGTTGTATGAAAACAATTTTGGCCTCAAATTTCAGGACATAATTTGTCAAAGATGGAGCATTCTGATCTCGTGATGCAGCATGAGGTGCCTGAATAAGCATTGTACATGCCAGTTTAGGACTAGGTAGAACTGTGGGATTTTTACAGTGTCCCTTATGTTTGCAGCCACAAATACTGATGTTGGTATTGTTCAGGCTGAAAAAAAAATCCAGCACTGATGCCTTAGAACATATGAAGCTTCACGGGTCCTGGAAAAATGCCGATGCTTTTTAGAGGTCTTGGGCCACAGTCACAGGTAGATAAACACAGACTTTGACACTTGACTGCTTTTCACCTTGCTCACAGGTTTGCATTGAAAATTACACTTAGCTGTTTCTACCCCTGCATTTGAAACACTGATTTGAAATTATGTTGTGCTGAGTTATAGTGAAAGAGAAACAAATTATCCAAAAAAAAGCAATGTGGGACACTTTAAAGATGGGTATGCTACGGTAGATAAACTGCATTCTGTCTGTTTACAAACCTGATTGTCATATTTCCCAGAGAGTGGGTGAATTGTTCAATTCTTGATAATTTTTACAGAGCTCAAAAGTTATTTTCTAAACAGATGTCCCACATACTAAACCTCAAATCGTGAACTAATTGTGCTGTGTTCTGGAAAACTGCATTTTTCAGTTTGCTACACAGCAAAATTGGAAAGATGCATGTTGAAGCAAAAAACCCTTTTTACATTTAATTATCCAGTAGGACTGGAAACAATTTAGGCTTGAGGAGGTGTGACAAAATGGTTTTTTGCAGGTAGGCTGACTGGATCACCAGAAGTTGTTATGGGTTTAATTTAGATTAATTTTAGAATTTAGGTTAATTCAGTAATTTAGATTTATTTTAGATTAACAAATAGATTCTCTGTAAGTGATGGCACAAGCTAAAATGACAGGCCAACACTGCAGATTCTCCTAACATAAGCTCCTACTCCATTTACAGAGGCCTAATCCTTTAGATGAGAAATTTCATAAACAGGTGATAGGATCCTGGAAGAACTTAAAATTCATGAAGCTTTGACATTACCAATTATCCAGTCACACTATGCTAGCACACCTGTTCTAAAATTGCTTAAGGCCTCCTTGGCACTCTGTGATAGTCCAAGACTGGAGAAAACCAATTACATTCTATAGAGCTCAGATCCATCTTGTCTAGCCTTGGGTGTTTGCTTTCTAGTATGTCACCCCATACTCACTTCATAGGCTTGGGAGAAACAGATGCAATTAAGGCATAATTTATCACCTATGAGACTAGTTAATGAAAGATAATAAATAATAAAATAATGCATTTTCTGCAAGAGTGCTTCTTTCCGTCTACTTTTCTCTCTACCTTTTCAAATCAGGCAGCCTGAATTGTTTCATGTGGACATGTGTGCCATGCATGTTTGGTTGGGTTAATCCCATCTAGGGAAACTAGGTTACTATTACCTACACGTTGAAGGGAAGAGAAGTGTAAACATCTTGAAGACAGAGAACTAAGAATCCTCCCAGAACACAATCCATTTAATTGAAATGCATGCAGATATTTCAGCTCTTCAAAGAGCAGTATGAATGGATCATTCTTCTTGTTTTCTGATAACTCACCCTCACAGAAATACTGCTGTGCCTCGCTCTCTGCCTTTTTCGTTTTGCAGAAAAAGTTTCCTTCCTTCTTTCCTTTTATGAAAGAAAAAAATATTTTCACCTATTCATGAAATTGGAAGCAAAATTGTTCTGACATTGTTTTGCAATTTACTGTCCTTCCTGCTTCTTTCTGACACATGCAAAGTCTGTTGAACCAAACGTCTCTCTGGTGGTGTTCTGATTCTTTAAGTCAAAGAAAAGTAGCTGGGGGAAAGGGCATTCATCTGTATGTCTCCCTTCCTCCAAAACATGGTTCTTTTTTACATCTTAAATATTGATCTCAAATTCGCATCTGTAAATGATATTGCAAAAGCTCAGGAGAAACTGAACTGAGATATGCTGTGTCATTCTGTCTGTATTTTCTCTATGGCACATATATTTGTGTCTAGGACATTTATCATTCTAAAATAATTTATTCCGAAGATGTAACAAATGTGAAGATCCATGCCTATTGCTTACACTACTGTTCCTTCCACCCCTGATTCTCTACTCCTTGTTTCTCCTCTTGCTTCTCACCCTCCACTGATATTCCAAATGCGTGATGGTCTGCCAATGGAAAGTGATTCTCTGGGTGATTTACTCTAGCTAGATGTATATGTAATAGGTACACCAACCATTATTCTCCATGTCAGGAGAAAAGAGACTTTTTCTTGCACTGCATCCTACATTTCTTTCCATTTAAAATGAGAAAGTTTAATAAAACAGCAAACACTTTCTGTTTTGACATAGCTTCCTTCCATCAGTACTCCAAAAGTAGGCTCAAAGTTGTACTGGGAGCCAGTGGTATGCAAATAATCTCATCTTGTGCCCTATACACAGTCACAGAGACAGGGGCAAAAAGCCCCCGACATTGACAACCTCTGAATTTTTCCCAACAGAAAGTCTGCGAGAACTGTCTTAACCTGCAGCAGATGAGCACCATGTGCACACGCACCTCCATTCTTCTTGAAAACTTTTCTGCTGTGTCTCCCAGCAAAGCCCTGAAAACTATAGATTTTTTACAGTGTGTCCCAAATTTTCCATCTGTCATTCTGTGGTTCTGCCCTTTCTCACTCATCATTCCCTCACTCTTGCAGTATCTCTGTAACCATATTTTACCCTGTCAGAGAGCAACCCCAGACATTTTAAAACGTCAATGCAGCTGATCAAGAAGCAATAAGCGTTGGTCCTGGTATGTCTTGAGAAATAAACAAAAGAAGCAAAAGAAAAATGACAAGTCAATAGATTTAGCAAATACAAAATGCTTCCTTGAATGCTTCCTTGTGGGAACATGTTCCTGTTACTGCCGAAGATGACGGAAACTTTACACTTAACTCACTCCCTAAAAAAAACCACGGAAAATATGGATCCATGCAGTGCATTTTCTTGTAATACTAAGGCTGGATCCTAGAAAAGATACTGAGCAGGTCCCAAGATTATGTTGGATGCTCCTTTGACTGTTATAAATTATAAAGGGGCTTTAGGGTCTTTTGCATAAGACTGCAGAACTGGCTTACAAGCTGGTACTGACTTAAATGTTTTTTAAGGAGATCACAGGTATCACAGAAAAATCAAAACTATCAAAATCTGAGGCAATGTCTGGTTGGATTAAATTGTTGGGACTCTGAAAACCTGAGTTCAATTTCCTGTTTTGTGTATTGCTTTAATCAGGTTTTGCAACATCTCATAATTCTCTCTCGGACTCAGTTTCACTGTGAAAAATGGCAACAAAACTATTCCAGTGGCTAGTACTTCAGGATATATGGATGGAAAGTGGATTGGCCATGCTCCAAAGCACAGTAAAGTAAAAAAAGAGGCTTTCCATCACCTTGCATGCAAAACATTTCTGTTTTCATTGCACTGCTTCAATGTATGTATTATTACATATACATATATAAATTGATTTTAGATATCCAGTGTTATTCCATATACAGGAAAAAGAGAGGGATATTTTACTCCTTGTATGTTCGGCTAGAGTTAGTCAAGATATTTCATGGCCTGCCTTACTGTATTGCTATAGAAGAGAGTCCCAAAGAGTTTTCTGACAGGAATAGTTTTTTAATAAACATAGGGAATAAGCTAAGCTGGATTCACAGCTCATAAAATAGTACTTCTACTCCTAAACAGAGTGAGAATATGTGTGTTCCTTTGGGCCTGTGCCAGCTTTGATTTGTAAGCATCTGGAAAGGAAGGATGGTGGGAGTTTTCATCACTGTGTCAGTGACAAACTCCCTCCTCTGAAGTCGTTACATCAAAATAGGTGGTGACAAAAGAGGAATGGGGACAGAAGAGGAGGCTGAAAGAAAGATTTAGCTTTTGCCTTGGTGGATCAGTTGTATTCTAAGCATTAATTTTGAGTGCCTTTATATGTGTCCCTGCAGTAAAATAAAACCTGGGTGGGCAAAACTGTTCCCTCATTGAGGAGACTGTATAGCCTCTTAAGGTTTTATGGGACTTGATATTCTGTTCCCCTTTACAGAGTGGCATTTTATCTCTCCTCCTGCACAGGCAGAACACATCCAGTCTCTAAATCTTCCCCCCTCACCTTTGAAAATTTATAGGGGCTTTCAGGCAGGCTTGCCTGAATGCCATTGACCTCTGTGGCCTATGTTATTGACCAGAACACAGAATCTTCTGCCCACATAATGTATGCCTCTTTATATCCCTGAAAGAGAAGGAAATGACTCTTAGAATGACCAAGACCACAATAAAACCTGGAGCTAGTTTCCCAGTTTCCCTTGCATGGCTGGGCTTTGCAAGAAGGCAACGTAAGGGATCAACATGCTTATAAAGGAGTGCTTTGAACTCCCTGATTAGATAGTCATTACTTTCCTGATGATCTGCCCAAGTAATAACACTACTGGCAGCGTAGGCTACTTGCCTGTTGCAGCAAGTGAACAGTGCCCTTGAAGAATAAGCCACGTAATAAAACTACTGTAGGCAGTAATAGTGTGCAGATCACCAGAAAAGTCTGTTGCAAGGCAAGCTCTGCTGTGGAGGTTTTCTAAAACAAATTTGAAATAGGCGGAGTCCTACGTGTGCCTACCTTTTCAGAACCACCAGCTAAATTGTTACCTGAAGCCTTCCATCTTCTGTTTCCCAAGGACTCATGTACATCCTTCAGAGCTGTCATCACCTGTTGTCTTCAAGAAGCAGCAGCTCTCTGTCACTTTCAGCTTTTGTTCAGGAAATCAGTACCACTGAGAACAAAAAACAGTATAGATAGGCGTAGTGAAATACCCATGGGGTGTTCTAAGCAACTGGCATGAAAGGATGGAGATGAATTAGCTATGAATAGACTATTATAAGTTATTGTGGGGAAAATGGTCTTTTAAGAATTTATTTGCTAGCATAATAGAAAGCTGGTTAAGATCATGAGTGCCTTGATGCCAAAGCACAATTTGAAAGGGTGAGAATAATAATTTAAAAGTATATAAAAGCAAAAAAAATACTGTACCACTGAAATCATGCACAAGTTTGTACTGTTATATCAAATTATAAAGGATGAAGGCAGGAACTGTTTCGAGTGGAGCTGCTGAATCATTATGATCATGGCAATAATTTTCAATCAACCTGAAACACACATATTTGAATATCTTTTAATACGTAGTATGTATTTGTGGGCAGAGATATGTGCCCGTGTATTTCCGTACCTGTGGGTATGTACATAAATGTCTGTTTCCATTTTCATTTCAGTCCAAAATTTCTCTTAAACCTCTGGTTTTAGAACATCTTAAAACTGGTGGGAGAGGGTCAGATCCTGTCTTCTGGAATCTCCAGGGATATCTGTGTTTATGTATAAATAGCAGAAGATTAATTATCTCTCTTTACGTATAAAACATAGGCATGCACAGAATGAGAACTGATAGATGAGAAAGTGGTGAAATCACCACTTAACCGCCCCTATTTTTATCTAAAAAACATGAATTTTTAACTCCTTACAAAATCCAGTTGATAGCCAAATGTGACATTCTGAGGATGTTTGTTGTTTTTTCAGACTTCAAAATTGAAAGCGTTATCAGTAACCATATCAGCAATAAAGAAAATATAGTGTTTTGGTCCCAGTTGCATGAACAGTGAGATATTCAGGAACTGCGAGTGGTAGGCACAATGGCTGCAACGTGTTATATCTGCTTCTTTGGTTACTTCCATGTGAGAAATAAACTCTTAGCTTGGGGTTCATGGCTCTAATTGCATCAAGGGATTGTGAGGCTGCCTGCATCTTTTCACCTGTGCCTTCCCTCTTCCCTGGAGAAGCCATTGCTCATGAGAGGTTTCACCAGCCCTCTCTCCAGCTGCCCCGGCCGCTCCCCGCTGCCGGATCAGACATCTCCTGTGAAAACCCAGTTTGTGTATGTTTGTGTTAGCCTTGACACTTTCCCTGCGGATATCTGAAGAAAGTTATCTGAAGGTGCTCCGGCAGACGGGGTCTGGTGGCCTTATGACACCGGGATGGCTCTCAACAGGAAGATATTCACAAGTGCTCGTAAGGTAACAGGAGCTTTTTACCCTGCCTCCAGCAGAGATAAGGGGAGAGCCACACACTGACTAGCATGTGATTCAAGTCAAGCGCAGCCTTAAGTGAATAACAAGCCTGGTCCTTAACTCGATTACAGCTGCTCTAATCAGCAAAAACGTTAACCTTTGCACTTTAGTCTAGCCTGGTCTGCATACCTCTGGGCAGCACAGACCTGCTTTATGAGGCTTTCCAAAAGCGGCACGTTGTAATCAGTGTGCCTGCATCCCCCGGGCTGCGTGGGAGGAGATAGCATGGCTGTGTTAATGGCAGCTCCTGCTCTCTCTGGCACCTGGCTCTTCTGGTGACAGGCGTCTTTGAGGCAGATACCTCTGCCTTGCTCGGTTCTCACGCAGCAAACATAGCGCTGGAGCGCCTTAGCTGGCATTAACAGCTCAGCTTCTTATCCTGCCTTCTCCTTTCATCCAGAATAGCCCGCTCTGGTGCCAACTGTCTTGCAGAGCCAGTAACAGCAACATGGGACTGCTGTATCACCTCTTATGTCTCCACTGTGCTTCCTGCTAGGAGCCATAGGAGCCATAGCTAGGAACAGCTTAGCACATGAAACATGCCTTTTGTCTTTAACATGCTTCTTCTGGCTATCAAGATTAAGGTTGATAAACATCTTGCGCTGGGAGAGGAACTCAGTAAAATCCACATAATCCCAGAGCAGGCGATGGTACTGAGCAACCAGGATTCACCTGCCCTCCAAAGATCAGTACGTATGTGTGCTACGTGTTAGCTTCAGCCTCGGTGAAACAACCGCATTAAAAAACATGTAAGAGTGAGTCTTTGGTTTACAGTGGAGTTCATTTCTTAACCCCTAGCTACCAACTCTGAAAGTTCAGCCTGCCATTCACAGACCCCTGCAGATTTTGTTTGTGTCTGAGACAGGCAGGAGCCCCTTGAAGACAAAGATGAAGACATTTGTTATACAAAAAGTCCTAGAGGAAGACAGTGCAAAGAAGGGAGGAGAGTTTTGAAGTGCTCATAATGAACTTTCTTTAATGTCTTATTCTGGTTTATCTTTGGCAGGTGTTGAGTGAAAAGCTCCAAACTAAATTACCGTTTAAATCAGTCAGGACGTACATTTGTTTGGCTGTAGGCTCTCAGACAACATAAATGCTCTTTCCTCCTCCTTCATCCTCCCCCCCCTCAAATGCACTGAGTCTTCTCTAAACACCGGATAAGAGATGGAGCAGGAAAGTCACATAGCACAATTGCACTGATACCTGGGCTCATTTTGGCATTCCTTTTATCCAGAGCTTGAGAAATAAGTCTCTTAACACCGCTCATTATGAACCAAAAAAAGTGAAGTGTATACCTTGCCTGTACTGATAGTACCTTTATACAGAGTGGTCCATTTTGGTATAAGATGTTTCATTTTTGAAAATTACTGTTCAACACAGACAGTTACTGAGTTAAGTGTCCAAGTGATATTATCCTAAGTACATTTAACTTGTTTGTCAATTGGATTGAATACATTTACATAGGTAATGAATGATGGCTAGAGTTCTCACACCCTGCAGGCTTGATTGCCTATGTGTGTTTTATTGTTGTATTAGCATTACATCATTTTTATTTTATTAACTCTCCCTTCTTTCCATGTGATGAAGACAAAATGCATTTTGGAGTTAAGAAATCTGATCCTGAACATGAAAGATCAACTTATAGTTTCAGGAGACATCAGTTTCAGCTCCCTAATTTTTCCCTGCACCCACAGAGCTTGCAAAATAAATCTTTCCTTTCCCAGGCCAGCAAGCAATCACAAATGTTACAAACACTGGCAGAATTACCACCTTCTGGTTCTCCCCACACAGTGTGTGCCTTCTGTTCTCTGCCTGTGCTGCCTTGGCCATGCTAGAGCTCACAGCTCTTTGGCAGCCTGGTCTCCTTCAAATAAACTTATTTCATTGAAGTGAATTCAGTGAAAAGACTGTGCAACTAAATTACACAGGAATATCACTTTTCCATTCACATCTCTTTTCTTTTTGATACTGTATTTGTTTGGCAAAGAAAGACACCCTTCCTCCCACTCATCTACCTTTTTTTTTTTTTTTTAATTTATTTTCAATTACATGGACTTTTCTGCAAGTTGAGAATACTGAGAATTTATTATCCTCATTGTGAAATCGCTGGTAGCTGAAATTACGACCCTGGGTATTAGATGTGGGCTAGTCTTGACCTTGCACATGATATTAAGGTTGTTTTATTGTCCAACTCATCTCTCCAATCTACTTCTATGAAATAGTTTTTTCTGGAAGGTACCATGTTTCTTATCTGATGTAGTTTTTTTCTGTTGTCTAGGCTTTATCTATTTTCCGAGTGATGTTAGGTGCCCATTTTCTTCCACGGTGCCTCAAATCCCATAGTTAGGAGAGTCATGTCTGCTCCTTCAAGCCTTTAATGCCTTATTTCAAATACATCCCCTTATTAACTTTCTGAGCTCAGATATTTCCTTTCTGAGTGGCTCTTGGTGGTGTGTTTTGCATAATCCTGCAGGAAACATTTCAATAGAACTGAAAAGAGGAAGCTAATATTTTCTAGAACCGAACATTTCTCAAGGGGAGGTCTTGATATTTGGATGTTTTTATAACCAACTTCCTTAAAGTCCCCGACTTTGCATATATGACTGTAGGAATGAGGTCCTTCCCTTGCAGCTGGCAACAGCACAGGGATGGCACATTGCTTCCAAAAGGCTCCATTATGTAGTAGAGCACTTACATGTTGACAATATTAAGTGGGTTCCTGAAACCAAGAGTAAGATGTACAAGGTGCCTCTCTTGAGTTACAGTCCAAGGGAATTACTCTTTTCCCTACATGGTAGAGGTCTACTTTTTTCAGAACAGAGTATTGCTGGTTTAGTTGATGTTTCTTCTATTAAATAAAAGGAAGCAAATGGGTAAATGTAAGTGAAACTACCCCAGTAGTTTCAATTTTCAAAGTATGATATTGCTAGGTGTCTTGGTACTTGCCAAGAAGACAAAGAACCATCTTTGGAAACAGCCAGCACTTACAGAGAAATGCTTTCAATTTGTGCACAGAAACACTTATCGCAGAACCATGGTGTTCCATTTAAAGCCAAAAATATGCCATGACAAGGAAGAAGCTTTGGACTCATGTGTGTAACAAATAAGTAACTCCTATATGCTTCACTGTGTGTAGTCATCTTCTGACAGATGTGGTGAGCCTGTGTGTATGAAGTAGCTTTATAGGTGTGCTGATCTGCTACATCTGAAGCAGTGCCATAATGCAGGCTTGAGACATAAAGACAGCATCCCAGAAAAGAGTTTTCTTGTGTGTTTTATCTTCAGATTTCAGCATAGAAATAATTGTAAAAAGTCCACTTGTATTCTGTGATTCTCTTACACTTAATTGCAAATTGGAGGCTCTAAGCCACTTTTACACCTTCCACATTTTAAATTTCCTTAGGTTGTGGTTTAATATCTCAAGTATTGGATTGCCCCACATATGCCTCTTTTTTTGTTCTTAGCCCAACACACCCCTCCACAAAGGAATGGATTCCATTTGTTCCGTAGAGTTCATTAATTCAGTCATAATCCTAATGAAATTTCTGGCCTGTTCTGGTCCCCCAGCTCAAAAAAGGGTACAGGAGACCTAGGAAAAGTAAAACAAAGTGTAGCAAGGCTGATCCTAGGTATGACGGTTTCCACATGTGGAAAACTCTTTGGTTAGGTGCTTCGCTCCACAAAGGGAAGGAAAAGGGGAGGACAAAAGAAATCCACAGCATCATCTGTAGCTGGAGAAGGAGCTTCTTTAATGTGTTTCCTAATAATGCAACAGGGGGAGCACCAAATGAAAACAGGAACTAAAGGCTTCAGAGCGAACAGGATGCAATCAAACTGGAACTCCTTTGCTCAGACTGCAATGGACATTAGAAGTTCACTCATGGCAGGGAAGAGAAGCTAAAGTACAGAGGGCTACAAAATGCCAACGCACCCTGTCAAGTTCAGAGACCAGTAAGCCCCAAACGGTAGGAGTAAAGAAAAAGTAGGAGTAAGAAATCTGGAAAAGTAGCAGCAAAGGCTTTGTTACAGTCTTCCCGAGGCATCTGCTATTGGTTACACTTGGAAACAGAATCACTAAACCGGATAGACCTTTGATCTGATGTGATATGACCATTCTTACTTTCCTTATGGTCCCCGTATGCTGCTAGAACATCTGGCCAGCTTCCTTTAAAGAAGCCAGGAGAAATCTGGCCGCTACGTTGTTTTTATTACTGTGGCTACCAGGCGTTACATACAGACCAGTGCAATGCCTTCAGTGCAGCCTACTGCAAGGCAGTACATCTCTTGTTTTCAGAGCAGGGGTGTTTCCGTGAAGGGGCAGTGTTTTATGCAGGCTTAGTATTGTGGGAGCCGTCTGCAGAATGCCCCAAGCTCATCACTGATTTTTGCTGGGGCAAATGAGTAACCACCTAGCTGTTGTGAGCCCCTTAACCACCGGAGAAGGCCAGCAACCACCGAGAAAATACAGTCCTGTGTTTGCATTTAGTACACGTGGGTTCCAGGTGGGACTGTTGAAGCAGCTTCCCATTTTCACAGCTTAGCCCAAGAAGAGGCTACAGAATGAACAGCTCGTAATATGAATCGGTGCTGAATAACTGAAAATTTCAGAAATCTGTCTCCAGGCCAGTTCACCATCTGAAGCTCCAAAGGCCAGTTATATTTGAATATATATATATATGAATAAGCACATAAAAAAGCCCCAACAAACCAACCAACCAGCCAACCAACAAAAAAACAACCCCAAAACCAACCGAACCCAAAACCAACCAACCAACCAACCACAAAAAAAAAAGAAAAAAAAGAAAAAACACCCCCCCCAAAAAAAAAAAA
>VZSF01001885.1:647856-670824 GCA_013398295.1 Chionis minor
CCGTCCCCAAAATGTCCGTGTCCCCCCCCCAAAAAATTAAATAAAGGGGGACACCCCCCCCCCCAAAAAAAAAAAACCCACAAACAAACAAAAAAACCCCCACCACCAAAAAAACCAACCAAAAAACAACAGTAAAATCACAACCGCATGTGCAGCAGCTGCACATGGGAAAGATAATCTGGAAAACTCACTTTTAAACATGAGCCCCGTTGTTCTCTGCATGCAAGTGTGCGCGCCCAGTTAGCATCAGCGGCAGCCGTGTGTGCCCCCCCCCCAGCCGTCGGGGGGAACCCCCCCGCGGGTCTGTGGGACGGGGGGCCTGGCAGAGGAGCATCCCGCCGCCTCCGATTCCGGGCTTTCCCCGTGCTCCCCGCTGGGTGGTGGTAAAAGGCTGTGGATATCGCTGCCTCCCGCTCTCCGCGCACGGAAAGTGCCTCCCGACGGGAAAACCTTCCAAGCCTCCTTACATCCTAGAGGATGTAAGAGGCGGTGCATCTTCCCAGCCTGCAGTAACACCCCTGATCTGCTTATCTCCCTGGTGGCGGAAGGACCTTGGTGTCTACAATAGCTGCCTGCTCCGCGCCCAGAGAAACCCCTGGACACATCCACACTTGTTGCAGCCCTCTTCAACAAAGCGAGGCTAGAAAATTGCCAGCACAGCAGGAATTTGCAGCTTGGAATGGCCTTGATGCCCACGCTCTACCCCACAGCAGCCAGGTGATGGGTATGCTGGCCCTTCATGTGGGAAGGAACTTGCCTTCGGTCGTGCCAAGGGCTATACCTCCTGCTGCCATCCCGCCGAGAAAGGAGACAGATGCATCCCGGCGGTCTGTACACGTGCAGAAAAGGTGCAGTGTTTGAAATACCGTCTCGCAGAGGAGTATACTGTCTCCCAACTCTATAGGGAAAGGATTAGATGAAGTATATTGTGGAATGCATCATAGCAAATTATTCAAATGCACAGTTTTAGTCTAACTCTTCACAGCTTTCCAGGTCTAAAAATGGAGAAACGAGCGAAAAGCCTCGGGTGAAGTTTGAGAAAGTTAGATGGAGAATTATGTAGATCTAGCTCAGATGGTGCCGTGATGATTTAACCTGTACTTCTCTTAATACAATGGGAATTTCTTAGCAATATTAACCAAAAACTTAAGATTTAAAGATGTGTAAAACATACTTTTACTTTCTCCTTCCTCACCTGTTTCCTAAATCTTGGAATCATCCTGGATTCTTCAGATCTCCCTGTGAATGTAAGCTTTCATACTATGCCAAAAAAGGAGTTGTTCAGTAGAGAACTGGTCTATGAATACCATGCTTGTAATAAATGCACACATCCTTGTGCAAATGCGCCAAGCCAAAAAGCACACCAACAGCAATACTTCCTCGCTCTCTAAAAGTTACCATTTGTCCAAAGAAATGATGTTAGAAGCACGCAACATGTAAAAGTACAAACCCAGCAAGTAAGCATAGCGAATGCGTAGTCAGCGTTTATGTTACAGCTATATTTTCTTATGAGACACAAAGTACTTTTACTAAAGTTTCTGGGTAATGCACTATGGATTACATACCTGAAATTCTACAGTTTTAGCTGTAGACTTTCACAAGGCCACAGTTTATTGCCTTGCACAAGATGCAGGGTAGCTGAATGCTGATGGCAACTTTTGTCAGCAGCCTGGTTTGTTTCCTGGCTTACAGCTGATAACTTATTTGACAAAGAAGCACTTTCAAATGACCACATTTATAAGTTCAGTTGAGCCCAGAGGCCAGCTTTGTTCTGTCTGTACTCAAGGTAACTTAGTACCGTAAGTTAACTAAGGTGTATGTTTTCTAACAGCTACATCGGTGCAAGACAGGCCACTACTTTGAGTAAACGTACAAGGTCAGCGCTGAGCCCTACAACAGTTAAGTATCAGAAGACTGAAGAAGAACATAAGAAGGAATAATATCCAAGTGTCAGGACGCACTGCAGGTCTCTGGGAGCCGGACCAGATGTTACAGATGAAGCTTGTAAAGAAGCTGGTTCTAGACCAAGAGCACTCTCTTCCCCATATGCTCAGACTGTTATTTATATCCCTGGGATAAAACGGCTTGTCCCTGTTTGGTAACTGACACTTCCAGATCAATAGCACAGACTGAATCATTGCCTTATGAAAGCAGTAGGGCCCGTGCTGTTGGGGAGGACAGGTCATGTCCTTGTTAACACCTCAGGAAGTGCAATCCCATCTGGCGCTGTTTAGCTAAAGCTTTACAGGAAAGAAACTGCCTTCTGGAGTTTGTCCTTTTGAAACAAGACTGAGGAAATACTGAGGACAACTTTGTCTAGCATTTTCTATTTTATCCTCTTGTTGGGTGAGGAGAAGCTTTGCTTTTGGTAGGCTGTTGAAGGACTAGGGCTTCAGCCTGAGAGAGATGAGTGGGGACACTGTGACAGAGCCCAAATCATTGTGGGTGACATGAAAGTCAGGTACCCACTTCTCTACTGTCAAAAGAGGCCATTTAACAGGAGGCATAAAACTGAAACCTCACTTAACTGATTCTTCATCTGTCTCATGAATAAAGCTGTGGAGCTCACAGCCACGGAATGTTTTTTAATGCTGTCTTAAGGGGAGACCGCAGAAATTCATGGAACACAAATCCTGTGAGGCCCTTAAATGGGAAGGAAAAAAAAGCAACCCTGGTTAAGTCCTTGAGCATGGAAAGGTTGCAGGCTGGGAGACCGTACTGGGGAAATGTTGCTGTGAGCTGACTTTTCCTCAGACAGCCCCTTCAGCTGCTGAGCTCAATGAACCTCTCATCTTTCATGCTGTGGTGACTGTTTTCTTCCTGTGTCATGAGGGAATTCACTTTGGACCATCTATGGAGACTTCTCATTTGCCTCTCTGGCAAATTCATGTCATTATTAATTTTACTATATTCTATGAACAACTTTCTTGCATTTATTGCTATCAGTGAAATACAGGACTACTTTGTGAGGTTTCTGAAGCTTGAGAGAGTAGCGCAAGGCTGAGATAAAATAAAATGATGCTTCATCAGGCAAATCTAAGGTGCTGAATAAGATATAGGAGATGGAGTCTCTGTAGCATTCATAATAGTTTAAAAGCTTAGATGCAGTGTGTGCCACCTGCAATCATGTCTTTGCAGTATTATTTATTAACAATGATCATAAAAAAGTAATTGGCAAAATTTAAAGCCTCAGTTCCCTATCAATAAAAGAGAACTAGGCCTTCTGAGTTCAGCTGCTTAGCACCACAAAATTATTTTCCTGCCAGTACTCCACTGGCAAACTTAGAAGATGCACAGGCTGTAAACATCAACCTTCCACCTGCAAATATTTTATCCACTTGCATTTCTACAAGGAGCTTGTGAGTCAACTGCGGAGAAAATATACTAAAAAGTCTCTGCATTTTTCTGCATTTCTTTAACCTTAGGATTTTGGAAGCCCTTGGTGTGTTTTGAATTGCTACCCTGAAGCCATGCACAGTGGTCACGTTGCCAAAGGTCATCCCCCGCACTGCGTCTGTTCTACCTATTTCATGCACAGCGCAAGGCTGCCTGCCTTATAAAAATGTTGTATATGTATGTGCTGTTAGCTGCTGAGGCTTCAAGAGAGTGGAGCTGGTCTGACACTATTCTTTAGATTGCACTGACATGAGTTCATTTTGCACTGAATATATAAGTCTTCCAGGAGTCAGAACATCAGTGTAATCTGTCATGGGCTCATGTGGGCCTCCAATGCCCCACAAATTTGCTTTCAGTAACTGACTCATCTACTGATTAAGTGTCCTCCTGAAACTTCTCCTGGCTGTGTCAGAGATCAGAGTTTTATTTTCCTTTGTCCCAGTGTTCAGAGGTGAATGGCTAAAATGCCAGCCCAGGCTTTGTCAAGGAATTAGGATGGTCTTTCACCTACGTGGGGTACACATCAGGCTAGACCCAGAGTCTTCTTGATTTTCCTTGCCTTTTGCATCCTGCATCTTGCTTGTGCTGCTAGGGGTGTTCTGCTCTGTCATTTCTACTGAGACAGCCGATAGCAGGTTGGAGGAAAAGAGCGGTGGCAAAAAATGATGTAGGTCATTTGTTGGTTCCACAGATGAAACGTGGAGTGTATTACCACTGGAGCTGGGAGCAGCCTTTTGTGACAATGTCTGTGCTATCTTCAGCCTGTACAGATGTGCTACAGAAACAAGGCAAATCATGTAGCAGCATCTGTTCACTCAAAATAAAAATGAGCATGGTTTCAGCCTGATTCGCCTTCATGCATCCTGAGACAAAAGAGGATGTAAAGACAGGGCCATCATCAATTGATTAATTAGTTAGCTTTTCAGTCAAGACCCAAGTAAACACATGATGGTGTGTGTTGAAGGCTGAGCACTTTTGTCAGAAATGGTCCACACAAAGAACTGCCTGGCATGAAGGAGATAAGTTCCAGGCTGCCGTGCTAATCACCTCCCAGGGCTCACTGATGCACTTAAGAGTCCCAACTTCCTCCGTTACCTCAGCTGTGAGAATGCAAGATGCCTCTTGAGTGAGAAAGCAAGCAGTTAAATATACAGCTGTGGCATGAAATAATTGCTTCTCCAATTCGCTTCTGCATATTCCCAGAGGACATTCCAAGAAAGCAGATCAACGCCATTTTTAGCTCAGTCTTAAATTATTGAACACACTATATACCAGGCCATTAACCAACAGAAAAGGTGGTTAAGAAAAAGACCTGTGCACATAAAAGAACAGGATATTTTTTAGAAAAAGGGAGAAGTAGTTTCTCTTTTTGTATGTGTGTGTGTGTGCATAAGACAGGTATATTGTTATTTTAAAAATAAATGGCTTTTCATCTTATGAGGATCCAGTTCTGAGTATGGAAAGAATCATTATGGGGATGGCAAATGACATGGAAGTCAATTTCCTTTTTATAAGCTCTCTCTCTTTATCCTAAGAGGCTCTTCTAGATGTAATGTTAATTCATGCAGTGCATGGAAATGTTAACAACTCTAATGCTGCTCACATTAGAGGTACATCTGCACTGCAGATCCAAGGCGTGACTGCTGTTCACAGAACTATCTGTCTCACTTGGAAAGCAGTAAAGCTACAGCAGAGCAAGATGCGTTCAGTAAGTACCCAGGAGCTGAAGCGTGTGGTACCATAACTCTGCCGCTAGTGATCTGCAAAACATTTAGTAAATATACATCTGCATAAAATGCAAAAACGTCTCTGCATACGCTATCACTAGAGTATTACTGAACTAGTGATCTTAAGTCATGTTGGGCTAAGAGAAGGGAAAACAGAAAAAACCCTGTGCCTGGGAATGTGCTAGCCATTCCATAGCACAGCGTGGCACGGCTGCCACAGATGTACCATGGTGCCACCGTAACTACAGCCCAGCGTTTGCTCTGCCCTCCCTCCTGCCCACTTTGTTTACTCCGTGATTCCCTGAAGGGCCCCAGGAGCTCCAAGGAGAATGGCAGAAGTAGTGGGGCACAGGGATAGGCACCCCCACTAGAGGGTAAGCAGTTAAGAATGAAACACCAAGAATTAGGCTGCTTTAAAAGCGATCCAAATGCATGCACTGGACATCTCTCCAAGTGTCTAATACTCAGCTAACAGCAGTAAAAAGAGCAATGAAACAGTGGAGTAGGACCTTAAAAAGTATAGCTACTTCACACCACTGCTGCTTGTGCTGACCTGCAGCTGGGTGAAGGCTGCTGGCAGCTCTGAATCCAGCCTGACCGCCAAGACAATTAACCCACAGGAACTTCCATACCACTTGTAAAATGCCGTGTCACGTCAGTGCTGAGCGGTGCATGCGAGAGGACGCATGAATTATACAGGTCTTTTTGAACACATCTGTGCAATCAGTGAGGAGGAGTTATATAAGGCTCCTCTTCCCGATGAGAGGGAAAAGTGTTTGTCTTTCTTCCGCACAGTTCACCCAGGGACAGGTTCCACACAGGAGAACACTGACAGGATTGCTTGTAAAAGACACAGAAGTTAAGTCGCAGTTCTCAAAAATGTCTCAGAAGGGCCAAATCCTATATCCTGTGGATAAAACAGCTTTTAGGCAAAGGACCTCAACAGGCACAGGAAAGGCTTTGAAAGCATCGTGGCTGCAGGTCTCCTGCAGGTTGTGCAGTCATTGTTCCCTTTTGCAAAGAAGAGAGCCTAAAAAGCAGACACAGGTAGTTACGGATCCCCATTCCCATGGTTACATTCCCATTTCTGCTCTGGCAGGTATCTCACGACCCTCTCTGGCATGCAGGAGCGGCGAGACACAGCTCCTATATTAAACACTCCAGGAGAACCGCTCCTGTACTTGCTGCCCTCAGAGCTTCCTGCATTCCCAAATGAAACAAAACATGGATACAGGTAAGTAGGCACGCAAGAGCACCTCCAGAGCAAGGAGGTCTGTGAACGCTACGCAGTGCACACTTCACAGAGCAGTTGCTGATCCCTCATGGCTATCAGCTCGTGGGGACAAACATTTTTTTTTTCCAGTTGCTTTATGAAGCTATGAACAGATGGACAGAGAACTGGGATTTCTCTCCTCAGGCTTCTGCTTAATATTTGGAGGATAGGAGGAAGATGCCACTCCCAGAGATGACAGTGGGAACAGGTTTATCCCTGAGTAAAGAAGACTAGCTAAAGACATTCCTATTCACACACTGAACTGTAATAATTGCATGCTGTTTATTAGCAGACAACCCACAGTGAAGCATGCTAGCCCAGTGGAAGACATCTTTTTCCTCACCTCTGCAGTGGGTTAAGAGTACCAACATGGACAATTACTATAGCTCAGCTACTTGTGGTGGTTTAATTTAGAAAATCACTGTGTTTTCAGAAGCTAATCTGCACTAAAAAAGTACTTTCTTTTTATATGCATGTGTGTGTATTTGTATATACACACGCTTTTTGTGATACTTGTGTGACAAGAGAAAACAAGACCCAAAAATGTTACAGGTACTAATTAGAAGTACACAAAACCTCTGCGACTGCCACTGCTGTTCTTGGAATCCGAATCTTTGTTCTGACCCCTACCTATAGCTGAATACCTGCTTAAACCTGCTGTAACTCTTCTACCATTTTCTGAATCAAGCTGGCGAGAAACTGGATTTCAGTGTTTATCTCCAGTGCTATTTAAAAATAAGAGATTCCCTAGAGATGTGTCTGCTGCCCACATCTTGTTGCAGATGGACTACAGCCAATGATCAGAACCCAGTGGAACAGCAGCACATGTGGATTGCAAAGCAGTCTGTTCACATTTCACAACTGGGAAGATGCAGCTTTCTTCCTATGTCTTTGTAGCTTAGAAAGAAAGAGATGACGACAACAACAACAGTAGTAATAGAAATATCCTAGTATGGACCAGAGTCCTATTAAAAATAAATAAATAAATTACCTGTGACTCAGGCTTGTCTTGAATTCCTTGTTTCTTTTTGATATTTGTCTTATTAACTTGACAATCATTATCGCAATAATAACAAAAACGCAGTAAGAAGCTAACTTCACAGGGAACAACCAGAATCCAGCCACTAGTAGGAGCTTTACTGGTTATTTTTCGTGTTCCTGGAACACTGGAGGGAAGAGAAACATTTCTCAGTGTGACGCTCTTTTTCCTCCTCATCTCTACCCTGCAGTCATTGACCCAGAGCATCCTAACCCGCGAAGCCTCCCTGCCCATTGCAGTGCTGATAGACAGACGGTCAGCAGGGCTGTTCCCAACAGGAACAGAGTTAACGCTTGCAGAGCAAGGGCTTGTGCCACGCACCCCCGGAGAGGGCTGCCCCCCACCTCGCCTCCCCCCACCCCAGGTGGGCACAAGGCTGAGTACCCAAGGCACCACTCAGCGTGAAAAAACACCGCTGCCAATGGTGAAACGCCGTTCTGAAGAGGGCACCTGGAATAACAAGAAGCCCATGACAAGCTCCGAGCTTCTGAAAGGCTCAGAGAAGAACCAGAAGCTTTGGATCATAATCATAAGGTGTACGTTATACTCCACCGCTCCAGAGCAGACATGCTGAGGCTGCCAGAGCTGCCTGCAGCCAAGCAGGAGATCACTGACGTAAAATTGCAAGGCAGTATGGCTACAGTCGGTTGAATAAGAGGTCAGACAAATATGTGAGCAGACAGGTAGATGAGATGAAAAAATACTATCTGTCTTGGGTGAGCGTCTTCAGAGACAACAGGATGAGAAAATTCTGTTAACTCGCTAGGCTGATGGGACAAATGGGAAACCGAGTTCTGGTTCACAGATATCATAGTTAATTTTTTTCCCAGTCAGTTTGCTCACCCTTGTCTGTCTGCCTCTGTGTTTTGTTTTTTGCAGTAATACGTCTCTCAAAGACGTACTTGGTGTAAACACTGCCTAATAAATTTGTATGTCCATGTACAGAGACACCCTCAGTAAAATGAGTGAAAGGGACTTGTTCGTGAAATCAGCAGTGCTGGACGACTGGAATACGGAGCAAGTCTGGCATTTTCTTATGGCTAGGCTTCTAGGAAAGGGCTCAGGACCTTACTGAAAAAATAAACACATGAAAAAGTCTTTAAGAGTAACAGAGAACATGAAAGGGAGAGGCAGAGGGAGAGGGAGAGGGAGAGGGGAAGGGAATTTGCCAGTCAAGGAAGCTATGCCTGTGCAGTTAGGAATAAAACTAAAATTGCCAAAATTCAACATACATTTGAACTTTTAAAGGAAATTAAAGTTTGCAGTCACCATTGCTACATGCAGAAATAAAATAACAGCAAAAAAGAGATGGGACAGCTCTCTCTGCAAAGCTAAATTAAAGATCAAGGTGTATCTATGTATGTTCCAAAATAAGATGAATATTTTGACTTGATTTTTTAATAAAGGTGATGATGTTGAACATGAAAACAGAGAATGCAAGTAAAGATATGGAAAAGGAAATTATAGTCCAAGTAGCAAGATTAGGACTAAATACAAAGTGTCTAATAAATACCTTTCTGAAGGTATTTATTTACAATATAAACTTTTTGAGGTTGTTACCACGCAACTAGAAAATAGGATCAATAATACCTGTATTTAAAAAAAGGAAAATGCCAATTGAGCCACTAGCCTGTGGTTATATGATGATTAATGTCACATTTGCACAGTAGCAGATCATCTGGCAGGGGAAAGCTGAGCTGGACCAGAGGGAACACATGATTCCCGTTTCTGTTGAATTTGCCAGCCTATATGATACGGTGTTTATGTCAACTTTACACTGCCTGTACGAAGACAGATAATACTTGATCCAGAAAAATATCTGATGAGCTCCCTCCAGAAATTACTTAGAACAGTTTTGAACTGGCAGAGAGGTTTGAGACCAATTCAGTGCTTTGCTTTACATGGATAAGGTTTTGAACTGATCCTTTGAAACTGAATTTGCCGTAACATGACCCCTGCCTAATGTAACCTTAACATGACATAAGTTTTCAGAGCAAATTTTGAACACAAGAATAGTTAAAAATGTGGATGCAAATGGGACAAAACAAAGACCACATATACAAACTGTAAAGGAAATGAAAATGTGACATCTTTGTTTAACAGAGTACCTGAAGTTTCCCGTTTTCCAGGCAAATAAAATCTTGCAGAGCTCCTGTGAGCAGACTTTTTCTGAAGCCTTTAATATACAGCCACATGTAAAACCAGGTGATATAGCAGGCTTTTGGGCTATGTAACCCTGGAGAATATCTCCAGTCATATGTAGCAGGTTTTGCAGCAGTAAAGATATAAACGATAACCAGATAATGAGGGGGTACTTGGGAGTGTTTCTGCTGAACATCATGGTCAGTCCAGCGGGTTTTCAGAAAGCATTATCCCTTATGCAGTTTGTGTCTTTTACTGATTGTATTGGGCAGCTTTCACAAACTTTAAACAGTCCTCTGTAGCTTCCACCTAGAGTTTCTTTCCTCATCCTTTCTTAATACATACAGAAAATTAATTTTCTTCCTTAAGGAGCAGTAAAATATTTGATAGAGAGGGGGGAGCTTACTGTAAACTGTATGCACTTCGGTACAATTTAGCAGTACAGTGATTGTAGTACCTTTCTCTCCTGCTTTGTAGTACAAGGAAGTTTCACTTTGTTCCTGTATCCACAATGCATCACTAGAAGCTCTGGTTGGTGGCAATTTATGTACACCTGATTACTTAGTAAGTCTGATCTCTGCGAGGTCAAGGCTAATCTGTTCTAAAATCCAGGCCTTCTGCTTTTGTTTAATATAGCCCACTGAGATTAAAATAGGATTAGAGCTCATCTGATCAGGAGAATAACCTCTGAAGATGGACTCTTCTACTGTTCTTTTGCAAAAATCGTGAGGTGGAAATGGTGTCTTGCAGTGGCCATGGGCCCTATCCATCAATATACATACAGCATTTGTTGATTTTTGTTGTCCCTGTGACAGTTTTGAAACCAAACTTTGAGTATATCATTTCCTTGTTACTCTACATATGAAATAGGAGAATGTGTGGGTTTTTTAACATTCATCTCCATGTATTTTCAATTTACTACAGCAAAAAAACCCCTCAAGCAAATTTAAATAACTAGAAACTGTTAAGCTGTAAATTTAATAAAATGTTTAAAATTTCACCTATTTTATTACCAATGTTTCTTTTAAAATGTTTTCTTTTCTTTACACACATGCGAGTGCTAATTGTACAGAAGATGTTTTCGATTCATCTTGGTTCAAAATCTACATTGTAGATATCACAGAAACAAGACTGTCTACGTGATCCAAATGATATGCTTCAAACTTGATTTGTGATGGAGCCAAACCCCAAATTAAATTAATAATATTCTTCTGCATGTTTTTTTCTTAGTATTTTCGGTAAAGCTATTCTTCTGTCATATTTTCAATCTCTACATAGTATTTCTATGGTAAAGTAGAAGACTGTGATTTAAGCCTGAAAGTGGAAGTAAAAAGAACAGAATGATTTGGTCAAGGTGTTCTCATTATCCAGATTCTATGAAATGCAAAAATAATGTAACTGTCAATGATGAGGATGATATAAAGTATCACTGGTAGCATGCAGTGAAAAGCTCTACAGGGAGAGTTCTGAAAGTGCTATTTTTGCACAGAAAGGCTGCTTGGCTTCTGTCCTGGATTTCAGTCTGCCCTAGGTGAGGTCATGCTGTGGCTAAAGTAATTAACAAGGTCAATCTCACCAGCTCAGTATAAACTTAGAATAACTCCACTGAAGTGTAGAACCAGAACGACTCAGAAGAAAACCTGGGATTTTGTCCTGGGCTGCAGTACTGCTCATGATACCAATGATACCGGGTTATGCTGCAAGTAGTTTTCAGGAGTTTTCAGCTTTGGGATGATCCTTGGCCATGTCACTACACTGATGCAGGGGGTTGTCTTTTGGGTGATGTTACTTCCTAACAGTGGTCTGAGAATCACTCAACAAGCAAGGTTAGATCCTTCTTTAGCAGTTAAGGATTGTCTTTTGTCCTGTTTGGGTAACAGAGCAAAGGAAAACCCTCTTAAAAAACAAAAGTGCACATTAAAGAGTTGATTGAGTTAAACAAAATTCAGTAGAAGCAACAGAAGGTACTTTTAGTGATATGTGTAATTACATTTTCTTAACCATATGGGATGAGCTCCCATATGCTTTTTACTTGAGGAGACAATGCATCTATTGAAAGTAATAGTATCTCATTAATGAGAATGTGTGATGGCATCAGTATCAGTCCATAAAATTTAAGATTTTTAATTTTATCAGCAAGTGTATAATTTATAATCTTAGAGTATACAACTGTGTGAATACATGATGATAAAAAAGCAGGATTGCAGCACATTGTAATGATTTCCCATATCTCCGAAAAGTTACTTTGCATTCCCACCTTATCAGAAAGCACAGATAATTTTATTATTTTTTTCTGGCTATGGTGCATGTAAGATGTTCCTTAAAGATTGCTTGTGTCCCTTGTAACTATAGAGAAATTTTGGCATGGTAAACAATGTAGATCTTTATTTTTCACTGGTTTTGAAAGATCGTAAGAACCTGCAAAGTTACTTTTTCCACCGTGTCATTATAGAAAATACTCTATAGTACACAGAAATATTCACTTACTGAATTAGATTGAGTCATACAACTGCTGTGGTCAGCATGATAATGGAAAGTACAGTCACTGAATAACAAACATTTTGATGTCTTGGTGGTCAGCTATGCTCATTTTATAAAACATGATTTGCAGGCTACATGGCTAATATATTCCAATTTCTGCCTGACTGTAATTTAATGTAAAAAAACATTATTTTGAGTCCTAAGTTGCTTAGCAGAATGATTGGTTCTTGATCTATCTTAATGACTAAAAATCAAGCTGTAACTTATTAAGGCGATTTTGTTGCTAAACTTCTGTATTACCCAATTCATGCCACCGCTCTTGTGGAATTCTTGACAAATATTCTTTCTGGTTTTTCCCTTTAAATGCATATGACTTTGTGAATGGTAGGAAGACCCAGAATCACCTTCTTCCTGTTGTCTGTGATTTTCATGTAGGCATAAGTTTGCTTTCTTAATCATGAAGCCAGAAGAGCATATAAGTATTGGACCTGCATGTGCATTTAGGGGAAATACTTTTTAAAGGGCCAAAGCAGTAATCATCTTTATAATCAGGAGCTGAAGATGCATTCTGTGTTGAACAGCATCTCTGAAATTATTTCCTAAGTGTTGTTTCCCTTTCTTGATTTCTTCCTATATGCTATGTAAAGCAATGCAGTTTTGTTGGCTGGGAGGAAAAAAAAATAATCCTGCTCTTCTAAGTTAAAAAACACACTCTTTTTTCCCTTTCCTACCCACAGAAAGAAACCTCTGCTCTGTAAGAGCAAGAGTTGACACACAGCTGATGTTGCACAACTACTACTAAAGTGAAAGGTCTCATCGAACAACTCTGTTTTCAACAAAAATGTTAAAATTTGTCCTGTGTGTCAGAGGTACAGGCCAAGCCAACACAAAAAAGTTTTCATTTAGTATCAGGAAAAATTTGGCCCCTTTATGGAACTTGGGCTTTGTTGATTGAGAATTGCATTATTATTCTAACATCTCAGAGACCGCTTTCCTAGAAAACAGATCACAGACTGCTACATGACTGCTTGTCTTGCCAGATATGATAAAGCCAATGGCGTCTGGCAGTGGGATGTTGTATAATAATCGACAGACCCTGCTGAACCTAATTCAACAGGTTGGTGGAACATGATATAAAAATAATAAAGAAAATATGCCATCTGATATCAGACTTTGAAGATAGTTAGCACTGTTAAATGGTCAGACAGCATAACTGAATCATGGTTTGCCACTACAGAGTTTTTCGGTGACATCAATTTGAAAATGGCAATGTGCTGTTAAAACTGAGGCCTGGAATCTGACAATTTGCAGAATTATGAAAAAATGGGCAAAGCTGCTGTCGTGGTTCAACCTCAGTCAGCAACTAGGACCACACAACTGCTCGCTCACACCTCCTGCCTCCCCCTGCCCTTCCCCCTCCCAAGAAGGGTGGGGAGAAGAGGGGGAAAAAAGGAGGGAAAAGGGAGAAAAACACTCTCACAGGCTGAGATAAAGACAATTTAACGTAAACAATAACAGAAAAGGAAAAACAACAATAATAATAATGACATGTGTCACCTCACCGCCTAGTAAATTGTCACTGTCTGGAGCAGGGATCGTGGATTCCTGCCCCCACCTAACCACTATTTATATACTCAGCATGATGTCTATGGTAGGGAATATTTCGTTGGTCATTCCACGGTTCTAGCTATGCTTCTACGGGAAGTTGAAAAAAAAGTCCTTGAATAGTGTAAACATCACTCAGCCATAACTAAAGCCAATAGGTATTACTGATATTCCTTTCACAGCAATCACTAGAAAGAAAATTAACTCTTCTTAATACATTCTTCTAACACATTCTTCCAGAGCTTTGGGGCCTGCAACAATTTGTAGTTGCTGGTGTTTGAAAACACGCATCCTCCCTCCAGGACTTCACAGCAGCAGGATGGGCAGTGAGAGCTGGTGCCTCTGCAGATGGTGGCCTCCAACGTGCTGCGCAGCATCCATGGACCAGGCAGATCCTCCACACCCACGAGGAACAACTGGGAAGCAGTGTTCCTCTCTGCCTTGTGCTTCTCATCTGCAGGGCATGAGCCTGAGGGCTGCACCAGGCTATGGCTGCTCAACCTCCTGTAGGTCCTCACAACTGCCCCAGAAGCGCTGGCTGACAAGGCTGTCCTAAGACCAGATGTGCAAAACCAGCTGTGCAACCCTGCCTAGCTGCTCATCTCTAGTTTCTACAGGGAATTTCCTCCTTCATTCTCCGTTTCATTCTTCATATGTGCCATAGAGCATGTGGTAATGCTACAAAAGGGGGGAGGCACCCTGATAATTAGCCCTCTCCTCGCATTCCTACTAGCACATTTCCATCTTTTACTCCCCTCTGAGACTCATGGCACATGTGCTCTGCTTATTTATGGGAAATCTATTGCTGGAGAGCAGAGAGAGACTGGAACTGAAGTGTGTTGATTTGTTAAGAGAAAGCATTAATTTCTCTTCCAAATAAAGTTTCAGAAAATTAACTTTAAAGATGAGTGTAGCATGCGTGGATGAAGAAGAGTGTAACATGTCTGCATATTTAATTTTGGTTTTTAAAATGTACTAATCAGCTGTTTAATAAAATCACTGACAGAACACGTCTGATGTGAAACCAAATCCAATAAATAATTACACTTCCAGTTTCTAATGCCAGCAAAGTCCTTTGTTTTGAAAGTAGCATCACAAGCAGCCAACCTGTCCTTCTCACTCCCCCAAAATAAAACATCAAGCTGGGATAAAACTGATTTACAACTAGGTTGGCAAGATTTCAGACACCACACAAAACCTCGGCAATTCAAGTAAATCCCATGACTGATTCGTCCAGTTTGAACTCTTGGACTAACTAGGCCACAGGTTAAATAAAACAAAACAAAACAAAACATGTCTCCTGAGCTTTTAGGAAGTGGTAGAAATCACTCACAAAGGGAACAATTTTGCCAAAGTAGATTTGGCTTTTATGTTTTGCCAGCAAGCCCACACAAGCCACTTCAGTAGAGCTGGCTCTGTCCTGAAGGGACCTAAAACTCAAATTCTTTATTTACCGTATAAACTCCTACACTGACCCAAGTGGCTTTCAACCCAGCATGTGTCCAGCACAAGCTTACTTCCCAAACCCAACATTCCTCTCCAAAATGTCCCTTTAGTAAGGTAGAGCCTTTGCTAAACAATGTTCCTGCCAGTCCCAAATCCTTCTACTTTGGTGCAGCTCTACATTGTGCATTGGTACAACACAACAAACAGCTTGTATGCAAAGGATAAGGTTTGGAGAAGTAAATTTCCATGCAAACCATGAAGCTAGCATGATGCTGATGCTAGCAATGGGCACACACAAGCTACAAGTAGTGACAGACCTGGTGCTTTATGTCTGAACGCTAGAGTTGAATTGCTTGACCCTACAAGTTCTTGCTGTATATGAGTGAATGAGGATGTCCTCTTAAGGGGCAAAAGGAAGGAATTTGTCCAAAAAAAGTAGATTTGCAATTTGCGCTTCTTTTGCCAGGAGGAATTTCTAGTCTTTCACTTGAGATTAGACACACAAAAATCTCAGCACACAGCCACCCTATCTGCAAATCATGCAAAACTGTCACTTAACATGGTATTCTATTCTATCATCTTTCTTCCAAGAAGGCCTGACAATAAACTAATTGCTTATAAAAAAATCATACTGTCATAGGCTAGCCTGCTTGATACCTGCCCATCAGATGCATGACAATGAGCGACTCTATTCTTAGGTAGTTGTGTATCACCACGTTGATTTCCAGGCCAAAGAAATTCCTAAAGAAATGCCAAAACCATGCACATTAGAAAAAGTAAGAAAACTTCAGGAAAGAGGTACGTTGTTGAAAGCTTGCGCTTGTAGCATCAGCTGCAATATCATCACTGTCAAAAAGTCTGTAAAGGCACTCTCCTTTCTCCCACTGTGGTGCAGTTCTAGCTTGAAACTTAGCTCCAGTGATAGCGTTGATTAGTCCCACTTTTGTCTTCTCAGAGCTTCTACAAGTTTAGATAAAATGATGGATCAAAGGTTGTTATAGTCCAACATCAATCTTAAATCGGTTCACTCAGCTGAAGAAACATTGCATAGTCACTGTTATACCTGTTGATGATTGACGTCATACCTGTATCTTACATATTGGACTTCCAGTTGCAGAAATGATCATGGATGTATGTGATAAAGAGTTCACAAGCCACAAGAATGTCCATAGTTTTCTTACCCTTGCTAGTGCTGAAAATTACAAATCTTGATTACCAAGTTTAAAAGGGAACCAACCTGTATTTTATACCATACTTACAGTGCTTGGTTTAATTTTAACTATGTGTGTACATGGTAAATCTTCTCTGACCTGGGGCACAGTACATAATATTTACTATTCGATAAGAAGAAATTATAAAAGGCCTCCTTCTTTTCCAGCTATTACAGAAGTCAGCAAAGATCCTTACTTATCCTTGGCATTAAAATAGAGCTAAATGGAATACAATTTGTCACACACTAGGTATTTTAAAATATTTATATTTATATATAATTTCATATCTCCTAACACTGAAAAAGATTTAAAGCAAGCTGTAACAAGTCAGTAACAGTCAATGAGACAGTCCAAATCTGTCTGAAAGCAATGGAAAAACAAGTCTGAGCAACACCTTCCCAGCTTTTTTGACATCAAATCCTGATCACTGGAGATTGCATTCAAGGTGTCACTGGCTATTTGGTATTTGGAGGGAGACTTTCATATTCTGCAGGAACTAATGCTGGTAGGCCATCCAGCTGGAGACAGCTGCAAAAGTCAACATCTTTTAGATGTGACATAGAGCAGGGGTTCGCAGCAGTAAGATCACATATCTGGAAAAAACCCAGATCAAGTAATTGCATCTGTCTTCTTAAATTGTTCTTAATGTAATGAACATGTTACAGTGACCTTTAGAATGTCTAATGGGTGATGCATTTGAGCTTTTTGAATATTTAAGACACCTTCCAAATTATGCCTCATTTGTTTATTCCTGTCTTAGCCTGTACATTTAACTGCATCCTAATCAGGATGGATCTAAAAAAACCCAGCAACCTCATACGGTTAATTCCAGATCCCATTATTGTATTTTCTTCTAAATCTCAACTGTAGAAATAATTCTTTGCTGCATCTCTTGAACTGCTATGTTGGCCTGTTTTGTTTGTCTGATTCTTAAAAAAGCTACTGCTGTACACCAAAAAGATCATTGCACTTCCTCTGTGATCAGAATTATCCTGCAGAATACAAGTTTGCAAGCTTGGTAAATTTGGATGGGTTTTGCGATGAATTTCTGAAAAAAGCTTTTAATGAATGCAGGAAGATTACACATACTTGAATTACTTAATTTGTATCAGAGGGTATTCCATTTAAAAAACCTGGATATCTTGTCTTCTGAAAGCTTCTCAAAACATTCATTTATTTCAGTTCCGACTTTCCTTTTATGTTCTGATTCCAGATTCTCTGATTAGTTTGAAAGGTCTGCGTTATTTCAGCTGGTGGGACTAATTTCGTCGCGCTGCTTTAAACCACTCTTTTGATCATACTCTAAAATCCAATATAGCATGACTCAGCTGCGACCACTACCAAATACAAAGCCCCATATGTCAGCTATTCTTTGAAACAGTTTTGCTTGTATTGCAGCCACTGAAAATTGTGAAACTCTGATGATAGGTGGGGTCTCTGGTCTATTGACCTGGGCATGTTTTAATCCATTGTATAAGCACTTACAGTGCAAGGGTGCAGGACTCTTTAACCAAGCAATGCTAATTGGTACTATGCACACAAGGACCTAGCGATGTAAAAGGGAAATGACTCTGTGACTTTCCTTTCCTTTCATTGAATATGTCAAGGGGTTAGCATTGGCTTCAGTCCTAAAATGTTGTTACTGTCTTTTTCTCTTTCATTCTGCCTTCTCTGCACACCAGCTCTATACAATTAGTTAATCAGCAGACTGTAATGCTTATTTCATAAATTCTCACCTTTTCACATCTCACTATTTGAGGACAATTTTTACCTTATATTTATTTTCCTGAAACATTCCACAAGGGTGGAGGAGATTACTCGAAAACTAGATCACTGCGGAGACGAAGACAAATAGCTGGTTATTCACCGAGTGCAAGGAATATAAGAAGGCTGAACATAAGGAGAGAGAAAAACGAAGAAAGAGGTAATTACTGTGTGATAGTATAGCAACGAAGGTAATTTAATTTGTGAGAGGAGCACGGTCAGTGGGACACATTTCCTTCCAGCTCTGCCTGGACAATGGCCTAGTCAGAAATAAATTGTGTAAGAAATCTGAGTGGCAACTAATACCAAGTTTGACCTCTGTTCCTGAGGCACTCCTAAGCGTTGCAAGTCACAGGGAGCAGAAGGTTTCCAGCCAAGGCTTCAAGCAACGTGATACATGAAACTGCTGGGAAATTGGCAAGGATGTTGGAGCTCATCCACCAAACCAACAATTGCTCCTAAGGCTGCTGACTTGCCAGCTTGCAGGTGTTCTTATAAATGAGGCTGGTAGACCACAGATTACAGAGAAATAAGCACTCCCGTTGACTTCAGGGCAGCTCGCTGGGGTTACATTGCAGCACTTAGATACGAGGCGCTTCAGAGGAGCAAATTATCGCGTCTGAAAGAGAAAGTCATCTGAAAGAGAAAGTCATGCTGCTCCATCCTGCTGCTTTTTGGAAAGTGCAATTACCCTATAAGTAAAAATAATAATCTGGATGTAATATACCCAAATTTTGAAGTGCATTTCAATAATGATATCTCATACAGTAATTTTTTCTGTCATATGATTAGAGTTTAGGCTGTGGTGGTTCTACTCTGATATGGGCCTCTCAAGCCTAGATAAAAAGGAGGAAGGAGACTGGCACGCTGTCACGACAACATTTACCATTGCCATATGGCTAATTAGTACTTTAAACGTTACATTAGAAAAATATGTTATTTACTGTTCTGCAAACATGGCCAAAAAAAGCTTTTACCTTTTAAAGGTATACTCACCTTATATTATATATATTATTATACTTATAAGTATATATAAAATATACTTCTATTTTCCTGTCACTGTCTTCACTAGCAGAAACTAGAATCAAAAAAGCAGTTAGCTTTAGCCTCCTTAATGAAGGTGGTGCTCACTGTAACTATGCAGAAGAGAGGTAAAGTCCCCAGATTTCTCATCTCATATTAAAAAAAAAACCAAAACCACAAAAAAAACCCCAAAGAAACAAAACTCAAAAACTCTCAAAGATTTTCAAATCAATCATTTCTTACAAAACATAAATCTGCATTACAACTGATCATGACATATAGTAATGGTATAAAGACTGTTGCAAAATGCACGTGTTAGCAAGTAGAATTTAACCCACTCCAAGTGAAATGGAAATATCAGATGATCTTTGAGGCTTAAGAGTAAGCCAATGCTTAGAGCTGAAGATAAAGCACATCTTTGGCATCCTTTACAGCTAAAGCCCCAAGTCTTGTTAGATGTTGGTCAGACAGCAAATTGCAGCAGTTACTTGGTGATACTGGTCTACATGCCATTTTAGCTTACAGTTTTGACTATAGTGAGGACTCTGTACTGTTGTGTATGTGTTCACCTTTTATTCCCTAGTATATGGAGTGGAGATAAGAAACATGCCTAACTTCAGGCACTTGTAAGATTTACTCATCACTGAGAATTTAAAGTAGTTTCTGAATATTAAGTTTTAATAGTCTCTTTAATGCAGGCTGCTGGAAGCTTGTTATTGGAGTTAATTTCAAGAAACCTGTTTAATTTTGCTCAATATATTCCTCAAGAATATATTACTCAGGTTATATAAACTGTTTCTGCCCCTCAGGCACTGTGATTTATATGCAGTATGTTTGCTTATTACTACAAACAAGTATATTTTAATGAGAAAATCTGTATCACTATTTTAATTTAACTATACGTTGTCATCTTTTTCACTCTCTTTCACTTGTACATTGCAAAATGTGGAAATAATTTTTATATTTGTTCCCAGCTGCAATTAGCATTTAAAAGCTTAGCATGAATTTTCATTCAAATATGCCGCCTCTGTAGTCATGGTAACCCCCTCATTAGCTTTATCTTCCAGCTTTAGAAGGTACTGCTGTGGTACTTAGAGGTGTTGTCATTCAGGATTTTTCGTTTGATTCCCTCCTCCTTCTCCCTCCTGCACTAAAGACACTTCCGTGCTTGCTTTTACCAACTCGAAGGTTTACAGCAGCAAGAGAAGAGCCAAACTGGAAATAAAACCAAAATATAAAACAACAAAATGTACAGCAACAAAAATAAAGTCCTACTTCATGGAGCTTCCTGGAAATAGGAGGTGGTGAAGAAGAGTGGCTTATGATTTCAGAGGGCGCATCGCACATGGCACAGTAAACTACATATAAGCTATTAAAAATGACATACTCAGTTTGTGTAAAAATGAACACTTAGTTGTACCTGCAAACATGTAGATGCAGAATCCAAGTACGTAGCAGATGTCTCTTCTCTCCTAACTTAAGAAGAGAAACACTGAACCAGATGTAAGCCGAAGACTGTTTCATTCAAATAATCTAATTATTCTGTATCTAAGCAGGATATGGTCTGACGTTTAATTTTGTGAGAAAAATACGGGGTTTTTTTACTGCTCCTTATACCAATTTAGCTGTGGTTTTTTTGTTTCTGTTATCATTATTACCAGTATTTACGTGAGAACAGGTCAGCTGATTCAAAATACTGAAGTTATTGGTAGACATGCCTGTCTGTAAGCCGCATTACTCTTGTTACAGATTTTATTGTCCTTGCCTTGCAATACATGTTTATTGTTGGGGTAAAAATCCTTACAAGGACAGAGAAACAGATGGATATTACAATTCAGACACATGGACTTCTTGTTAGTAGGTAATGTAATTATAGGCGATATTATAACATAATTATAGGGGATATTCTACATGTTCTCCCTGTGGTCATTCGCAAAACTCATCTGCTTCCACTTTCATTTCAGAAACTGATAGAAGCTGGAGTACTGCTCACATACCACAGCCTGCCTCTGACCATCTGTGAAGCTGTGAAAACCTCTTCTCAGTATCTTTTTCAAGTGGCCACTTCTCACAGACTGCAAGCCAACAATACAGCAGCCACAAGAAATTTACTCCCTGTGTTCACTGTATAGCAGGCTGGATATCCAACAGGTTGGGTATTTGAGATGTAACCGCTTCATCGGTGCCTTGCATATGTGGATACAGACAGTAAATCTGCATTTTAACTAATTTTTATCTATGTGATGGCTCTAGAAGGATGGTCAAATCAACCTCCACAGGTCTCTTTGCATCATCCTGAGCCTGAACAATGCAAGTCTGGATGATCAACAGGCACCCTCTATTATCTGTCAGCCACTGATGAGAACCTCTCAATGGGTAATGTGAAATAAATGTGCAAACTCTGGCTTTGAAGGACACTTTGTATGTGTGAATCAGCCATGGCTCTCCCTGGAAATCGTGGAAATTTTGGAAATATCTTCTGAACCTTTTGCTTCTCTTGCATGCCAACGTAGTCTCTAAGATGTCTGTTGTGTTTTGCTGTATCTGGTTTTGCCATCTCATAACTCCTTAGCAGAACTTAGGGGTTTCCTATCAACACCAAGGCAACCCAAACGGCCCAGGTGCTGCAAACTGCTGGTGTGGAGTCACAACTAGACTATGGACCCCAGGCCTACCCAGACAATCCTTATTTTTCATGTGATACCGTAATAACAGCTTTGAAGGTATTTACAACGTCCATGTTTTACCACTTAATAAAACCTCTTATATTTTTGTGTTCTTCGTGAAGCACCGAGTGACAGTTATTTTCTGTGTGATGAGTTCAAAATGAAGAAGGTACAAGTTTTAAAAATCAAAGTTATTCTTCAGCCCGAAGAGACTGAGAGTTCACTGCTTACAGCAAACTTCTTCAGAACGCGAAAGCGGAGTTGTGCTAGTGAGCTGTTCACTGAGGTCCTCCCAGCCCTCCACCGCTGTCCCATCCAACCCATCCATCCATTGTCGCTCGGGTTCTGCGTTTTTCACGGATTTCCACACGCAGGTTGGTGCCAGCTGCTCTGACCCAATGAGGGTCTTCCCGGGGTGTCGGCACACCTCCGTGAGATTACTCCAGTTTATCCATGGACTGCCACGTGGGTTTTTCTAACCACGGCACAGAGTAGGAGCACAAGTGGTATTTCAGGAGAGCAGCACCTGTATACTCCAGTGGATCTACAGCACGTAGCATCAGAAATTAGCTACAACAGAGAGGCATTGTAACAGTTCCATTGTATTTGCATCTTGAAGCAATTACTTAACGAAGCACAATTTATTGGGGAAATACCTATGTTGAAAGATGGAGACCAAAATAGAAAGGGACGGCTCTGGCTATGAACTTGCCCTGTTTTCTAGGGTGTTCGGTGCATCTTTATTGTTCTCTGTGAAAACTTTGAAATGTACTTTGACGAAATTTCGGCTCATGAGCAAATTAATGATGATCAGTAACTTTACAGCAGACATGTCGCCTTCCTGAAAAAGAAAACCAAAACACAACGTCCTTTTCTTTCATTTCCCGATTTCCCTTTCAGAAAACACGTGGAATACAGGATTTTTTGACCAGAAGACTTTTCCTTTATAACATTATTGTCTCTGCTAGGAGCGCTGAGTTTTGACTCAATTAATCCGCACCAGCCAACCCAAGGTAAAGGGAGGAAAAAATAAAATAAAATAAAAAAAATCCTTCCCCCCGCCCTTGCGTTGCCACTAACCAAACTACCAGTGCGAGCGCGGAAGCAGGGACGGACAGGGGTGCTGCCGCGGGCACCGGCACCCCCCGGCGGCCCCGGGCGGGGGCGGGCCGCCGCCTGCCCCGCCTGCGTGGGG